>JAMQGT020015167.1:0-14939 GCA_024447675.2 Pterophyllum scalare | reverse complement strand
ATATGTCACCAGGACAGTATCAACTTCAATGATCAGGAGCAATGAGCAAGCATATGAAGAATCTGGCTCCTTTTTGAACCCGTCACTTAGCTGCAGCATTTGGATCAGCTGAAGGCTTTCAGGTAGCTTTTAGGACAGCCTGATAATAATGAATTACAGTAGTCCAGGGAGACATTGACACATCCTCACTGCTTATCGTAAATAAATAAAATAACTAATGAATAGAAAGTAACAGCTGTATGCAGAGTTCCTCTCCCTCCATGGCTTATATATTCCAGCTGTGTGTCATGCTTTTTATACATTAAAGGTAAAAATATAGTCACAAAATCTTCCTGCAGGCTCCTCTATCCTCTTTTCTACAGATCCATTCTAGGAATTGAAACATATGGAGATTAATTTGTCATTCACAGGCAGGATGGAGGAGTCAGCAAAGCACAAAATAGAGAAAACGAAAACAGCTCATTCATACTGGTGAATGAAAGAAACATCATAATGACTAGCAGGGCTGGTCACTTCATTTGGTCTCTTCAAGCTAAACTGGAAAAAAAATGACCATATCTTAATGTGCTGACAGAATGACTTATGAGGGTGATGATACTCTGTCCTGGCAGGCACTTGGTTTTACACAAGAAATGCGTCACAAGTTCATGTAAAAACTGAAAGGAAAGAGTAAGACAATGAGTTTTGCGGGCATTTATTTATGCAAAACTCTCTTAAGGTCCCATCACAGCATCAGGTTGAGCTCTGGACTTTGGCCCATTGCAGCACATTGAATCTTTTCTTTTTGTGCTTGGGATCATTGTCCTGTTGTATGACCCAGCTTGGGCCAAGCTTTAGCAGTCAGATGATCTCCTCTGATTTGACTCTCAATGCTTTGGTATACAGAGGACTTCATGGCTGACTCAATGACTGCAAAACAAGTCCAAACCAGCACTGTGCTTGATATTTGGTATGAGGTGTTTGTGTCGATAAACTGTTTGAAACTCAATGAATCTGGTGCTGTGGATTATGGCCAGACATCTCCACTTTGGTCTCATCTGTCCAAAGGGCATTGTACCAGAGGTCTTGTGGTTTCTTCAGATGCAGCTTGGTAAACCTAAGCTGTGCTGCAGTGTTCTTTTCTCCTGGCAGCCCTTCCAAATACGCCATACTTGTTCAGTCTTTTCTAACTGTATTGTCTTGAATGTCAACATGCTAACTGAGGTCTGTGGAGTCTGAAATGTAGCTGAGCATTGCACGGTCTGACCTTGGGGTTCATTTGCTTGGACGTCCACACCTGGAGCGACTGGAAGTGACCTTGAATGCTTTCACGTCTCACTATAGAAAGATGGCCTCCTAATTGCTTGGAAATTGCCTCATAGCCCTTTCAGCAACAATTGCTTCTCTAAGCTCATTGGCAATATCTTGCCTCTTTGGCATTGTGATAACACACACTTGATTGCTCCATACCAGCAAATTGCTAAAACTTCTGCTTTCATAGAGATGCTCATACTCGCTGATGATTAGCAGCACCTGGCTGCTACTTATGCTCTTAATTGCTTAATTTTTCACAGTCTGCTTCTGCATTTAGGCTTTGTGGTTGTTAAATAATGACAATATTGTTATCATTGTGGGTAATTCAATGTTGATGAGATGAAGATTGAAAGAAAAAAAAAACACTAAATGCAAGATGGCATTTAAACCATTTTTTTATTATTTATTTCGAACGATCATTTCTATCAAATCTATTTCTGAACATCATGGCTGCATCATTTCTCCTCAGAAAAAAGTTGTGACAGGATTTCCAATAAATACATATAAAAAGACATCAAGACAATTCAATGAACTGGTTGACTATATCAAACAAAATGTCGAGCAGTAAACGCTGATAAATAAACTTGACCATAAATATTTATCCTACTGTAACAGCACAGGTCAATTAAATTCAACTAATAAATAGTTGCACATTTAAATGAATAGAAAAAAAATTTAACGTAAATATTCATCAGGTGTTCTCCAATATATTAGTTTGAAGGAGTATAACGGTATGACATTTGAACAAATGTTCAGAGGTGTTTTCTTCATCAGACGGCGGCCCGCTCATCCTTCCCCTCTGAAAAGGTCTCACCAGGGGACGTGCTGGAGGTAGAAGAGGAGGAAGGCAGAGCAGTGGAGGGCGATGGACGAGAGGCGGTGGAGGTTATGATGGAGAGGAGGGAGGGTGGAGATGTAGAGACCGCAGATGGGGTGGTGGCCCGGGCTTTTGCTTTCCTGAGAAAAACAACAAAGGCAAAGATATGAGACTACAGGTTTGTGACTGCAGGAGTGATCACATGACTGAATAAAAGCGTAAATGAGCATGTGATTAAATAAACATTAAACTCACTCGAATTCAACGATCTTGGGAAGAACCCACGGAGCTTTCACATAGATGCAGAAAGACCGGACTGCGTCTGGAAGCTGCAGGAATGGCAAACAAATTAAACATTAATGCTTAAAAAATGCATTTTATTAAATTGGCTTTTTTTTTTCGGTCTTAAACTGCCCGATAAGTTGCTTTAAAAGTATTGAAATATTGACGTAAATCAAAACCACACACCAACTTCAGATTAACTCGATGTACCCAGTATTGAAAAGCAAAGATCTTGGTTGATTAAAATTAATCTTTAACAATTTTTCAAGACCATAATCATCTTTTTAGGGTCTCAAAGTATTACTTACATGACTGCATTGACACATGGATGCCTTGCTTTCTGGACCAAGTATCCCAAGATTGGCTCCTTAATCTCCTTATTGGTGACTTTGGTGCAGCAACTAGCCGGCTTTACTGTTGAAAGAGAGATTATGTTTAAATAAAGGCATTTTTATATAAAATAGCACCGTTTGAAAGATCTTAAGCAGACTTTCTTAAATTTACACTTACTGTCTGATCCAGACACAGCCGCAGCCAGCAGGGCAACAGCGACCAGCGCAAACAGACTTCCAGAGTTCACCATTTTCAAAAAGCTTGATAAATATGAGGTTAAATATTCAGTGAACGATTATCTGCTGGTCCTCCTTCTCCCTTCGTCTCCGCAGAGCTCGATGAACTGACAAACATCTCGAGACGTTGGATATTTAAGGACCTGAAAAAAGCAGAAGCGATCCGTCCGGTTTCGCCATCTTCCTTCTTTTTTCTGACCTTTTCTCTTTTTCTTCATGTGAATGAGTTTAAGGCTGATGTAACAGAAATTCTGAGACACTTGCATCCGGAAGCACTTTTATCACACAGTTTCAAAGGGAAATGGTGGTAATGGTCTGTCCTGACTATTGGAGTGTGGGTGTTAGGAGTGGCACAAAAGCTGCAGGTCATTTTTATTTTACTGGTAGATTAATAAAAGATAATTGATTTATTGAAGAATTAATAAAGTAAGATTAAACCATTTATTTAACTTTATCTAAACTGGTCATGGCTAAAGGTAAGAATTCTGTCAGTTAAAATAACTTCAAATGAAAGCTTTTAGGGGCAGCAGGGTGGCGTGGTGGTTAGCACCGCTGCCTCACAGCTAGAATGACATCTAGAAGGTCTGGGTTGGATTCGGGCCTCTCGCTGTGTGGAGTGTGCACGTTCACCCTGTGTCTGTGTGGGTTTCCTCCCACAGTCCAAACACATGCCATTAGCCGGGTTAATTGGTCACTCTAAATTGCCCATAGGTGTGAATGGTTGTCTGTCTCTCTGTGTTGGCCCTGTGACAGGCTGGTGACCTGTACAGGTGTACCCTGCCTCTCGCCCTATGACCGCTGGAATAGGCTCCAACCTCCCTGCGACCCTGAACAGGATCAGTGGAAGAGGATGGATGGATGGATGAATGAAAGCTTTTATAAAAAAAGTTTTAAACTTTTCTTATGTAAAAGTAAATTTCTGTAGTATTCATGACACAAACTCTTTGGCAGTCATTCTGGGCAGGGCACGTTCAACTATGCGGTTACAAGCGTGTACCAGCGCCGTGACGCATGGACGTGTCACGTCGACCTCTGGGCTCCTGCACATGTGTGAGAAATTGTGCAACACCAGAGTTTGGAGAAAACAGAAGAAAATCTCCAAATTTTACAGAAACTTTTATGAATAAGGGGAAGTGACTGAAAGCCATGGCAAGCCCAGTCACACTCTAAAGACTTGGTAGATTTAGGAGAAATGCTGTCCATTAAAAATGAAGTGAGGACATAATGACATCAGTAAATTTGTATGAAACAAACTTCATGTAAAATAAAATTTCAATATCTCAAAATGAGTATTCGGTGTAAGACTCCAGTTAAACTTGGAGACAGGTGCAACATTTAGGTTGCAGTAATTGTGTGTGAATCACTGTTGAAATATTAGATCAAAAAAGGGCTTGGATTTCTGGATGAGGTCAGTGATTCCCACCTCCACGACCTGAGCCACAGGGTTGACAGATGTAAACAAAGCCAGGTGGAGTGGAGTCGGTAAATTGAGAAAAGTCCACGGGTTGTTGCCAGGTTTCAGTCAAACTCTGAAAATCAGACTCACGGTCAGTGAGGAGATCCTGGGTGAGATGTCCTTTGTTCGAGAGAGGACGGATGTTAAGCCGGCCGAAGTTGACAGCGGTGGAGGCGTGTTTGACAGACGGAATTCGCCGACCTCGCTGGACTGGCCGACAGGCTGAGATCAGCAGACCGGGTGGCGTTTCTGCGAGTGGTGGATCAGATGGAGTGGATGGGTTTCAACTGGAAATTCCATTGAGACAGGCTGGCGACCTGTACAGGTGTACCCTGCCTCTCCGCCCTATGGCAGCTGGGATAGGCTCCACCCTGAACAGGATAAGTGGAAGAGAATGGATGGATGGACAGACCAACCCAAGTCTAGGAGTTTCTGGCTTCTGATTGGTTTGAACTTCAGTCACACGGGAAGTTCAAACAAGGAAGTTGTAATATACACAAAGAGGCTGCTGAGATAATTATCCGTCTCCATCGTGCTGTTCCTTTTAGTTAAGAGGGAATTAGTGAAATAATGAGCCCATTCAAGTTTCCTCCAACTTTTCACGGCAATGGCTTTCTGCTTTATCCCTGGATTTGCTTCTGCAAATTTTATAATCTCGTATTCCTGCTCCTAAGTGCGAGTTTATCACATTTAACTCCTGCGCTTGCCACGAGGTGAAATGAACTCAGTTCACCCAGTGCAGCCAATCCAGACGTCACGTGACTGTCTAGACCAGGGATCCTCACATCCAGGAGCAGGGACACATCTAAAAGCTGCAGGACGCCGGCCCTCGAGGCCTGGATGTGAGGATCCCTCGTCTAGACACTCAACGATCTCCAGTTTTAGTTGTGCATGAACGAGCCGATGCATGGAGTGCGTAGTTCGTCCATTGGCCATTCCAGAATTGTAGGACATTTTGGCTTCAAAACTTTTGTAAAATAAACCTTTTTAAATTTGTTATTTATCAATAACATGTAATAAAGTATGAAAACCTTGATTGGATCAGCTCAAGCATCAAAGGTATAATTTCTATTATATGTTTTATTTGTCAGTTGCTAAATTTGGTGCAACCTGTTACCAACAGTCAGGCAACTCAAAAAATTACATTAATTTATTTTTTTTAATTATAATTCCTTTACCATTAAGGTACAGAGAGAGAAATTCTAACTGAATAACCATTTGATTTAAGTTATGACTTGATTTAAATTTAACTTTTGAAATTTCTTTCCCAGTTTTTCAACATTGTCATGTTCCAATTTGATCATTTCAGTGTTTATTTTAAACATTTGTTCTAAAACATCATGCATAGAATTAAAAGTTTAAAAGGAAAATATTAAACCCTTGTGAGCTGAAAGTTATGATTTTTTATAAAAAAAAATATAGTAACAGGTTTGTGTAAAGTCTGTGTTGAGTGGATGTATACTTTTGATTATAGATCATAATTAGAATGTGTTGAATAAATACTCAAGACCACAGAAATATTAGTTTACTTTTAAATCAGACATTAACATTTACTGTCAGCTTCCCCGCCCCTCAGTCAGCTGTAGCCACCATCATCCTCACCACCACCAGACACACCCAAGACAATCCCCAGAGCAGCCCCAGCTGTGCGCCCTGCACCGCAGCCCCAGCCTCCATATCCGGGGCCTCGCCCAGAAGGTCCTGTTCAGTCTGAGGTTTCGGCTCAGGCCGAGCATACTGAGCCAGAGGAGTTAGGTCACCTCCTCGCCGGCCTACTGCTGCGAGTCGCGGTCGGCCTCCTAGGTCCCTTGCCATAATCACCACAGCCACTTGTGTTCGGCCCCCCGGTCAGCATCACTTCCTTGAGGCTCCCCAGTCCCTGGGTCTGGCCCCTTGGCCTGGGCGGCGCCTGAACTTTTGGACTGTTTCAGCCTCGCTCTGCCTCGGCAGCGAGTTTTGTTGAACTGCTTCCCCCACTCATGCTGCTGTTTTTAGTTTTGTTTCTGTTCCGGCCCCTGGAGGTCCCCCTGAACTGTGTTTTTGTTGCTCTTGTGTTGTTCTTTGCCCTTGGCCTTCCTGCCCTGTTCTGGCCCGTCTGTTTCCTCGTTTCCTGTGCTCTTTTTGGTTTTTGGACTGTTTCTCCAGTCTTGCGCTGCCGCTTTTTGTTTCTTTCTTGGTTCGTTTTGTTTCTATGTTGCCCTTTGTTTTTCTGTCCCGAGCTGTATTCCCAGTGTTGTGTCTAGTCCTGCATCTCTGTCCTGTGTCTGTGTTTCTTTTTGTTTCCCGTGTCTTGGTCCCTGTTTAGTTTCCTCTGTGTTGTCAAGTCTGCATGCACCTTGTTAGGTTACTTCCTGTTTTATTTTGACACTCTCGTGTTCCCTGTACTTTGTGTTTAGTTTTGCTTCCCCCGTTTAGTTTGTATTTTATGCCTCCATCCTTCCCCTAATAAACTAACCCTTCAAGATTAAGTCCGTCTGTGAGTCCTGCATTCTGGGGTCCGACTTCAGCTCCCACACAGCGCAGCCATGACGAGTTTGTGTTGCAACTGAATGGTTTTACAGAGGGTTATTTCTTATATTCAGTCTACTCCTTTTGATATGAATATGAACATTTGAGAAAAGGTTCTGTTTTAGCAAAGCGGCAATCTCATGGTTTAAAAGATGACCTCAGTTAAACTGCAGTTGCCTTAATGGCAGTTTGAGACCAGCTGTTGTGAATGTGAGCTCGTGACTGAAGAAAAGGAGAGCGGAAGACGGATGGGAGGAGCCTCCCCTTAACTTTACTCACAATATATTACGCACATTATTTTAACACAAAAATATAAGTTTTAGTATTAAACACAGAAACATGAAGGCAGTTTCTCCAGCTCCACAGTCCAAAATCCAAACTAGGGCCCTCTAACTTCTCCGTCTTGGTGTTTTTAATCCCACAATGCATTGCAGTTAGTAAGAAATACGGAAAAACTCCTGTAAATAACTGAGGCCGCTGGGAGCACAGAACGTCCGGTTATGTGGACACTGGCACGTCTTGTTTCCGGTGCTTACCGGTGAAAACTTTTTGGTGCTTTGATGCTTTTTTGAAAAGAGAATATCAAACCTTGGAGACAAACGGTGCACTCAGACCAGGGAAACACGAAGCTTCAGAGGATTCATAGACGGGGACACTGAGGAACACCTTAAATACTCACCAGGTAATTAGGGGGAGTGGCCACAGCAGAGGAGAACAGGTGAACAGAATCAGACTTAACGAGACAAGGTGCCACAAAACTAAACAGCACGCGCAGGGACGACTAACTCCCAAAATAAAACAGGAAGTGAGAAAACTAAACAGGGAAACTAGCTAAGGGACTGAGAACACCATCAAATATACTTTATAGGAACCTAAACAAGAAGAACATAAACCCATAGAACGTTTACAAAACAAAACTCAAAAGTCCAAAAAACACTGGGCAAACTGACCCAGGACCAGGACGATGACATTTCACTTCTGAGTAGCTAAACTGGATGTGTTGACTGGGCTTCCACACATCCCTGCATACAAAGTCCATTTCGTGTCCAGCTGCATCCATGTGAGAGCTTTGTCATCAGCATTCACAGTGAGAAAGTGGGCGTCATGCTTCCTGTTCCTAAGCTGGCCGCACCAAACTGTTGTGTACTACATGTGATAAAGACCAGCTTCAGACTGAGCCCAACCCTGAAGTTCGTGTGTGGAAACAGCCACAGTTACATCAAACTACAGCTCAGAAAGAAATGCCAGAAACACACACGGTCAGATGGAAAGAAAAAGGTGGATGCAAGATCATTAATTCAGTTTTTATTTCTCACCATCAGAGTCTGCTCAACAAAAGCTTCAAATAAATATTTTCCATCAGAATTCATTTGTTTGATCTACAAATCGATCATACAAATAGATGATGGTCAAATTTCAAACCATCATGTTTGCACAACTTCACCTTATGACACTATTTTAATAAATAAATAGCTCTAAGCTTTGTGAACACTGCACCTGCATGTAGTTATAATAAAAACATAAACTCTTCTTTGTATACAGCAACTTCCAAAAGCTGAAAAACACACTTTCCAATAAATATCTTCCTCAACTGTATCAGCACAGATCAATCAGCTTCAACTAATAAATAATTTCACTTTCAATAATTTAACGTAAGTTTGTTCAGGAGCTTTGCAGAGGCGTTTTCTTCATCAGACGGCGGCCCGCTCATCCTTTCCGTCTGAAAAGGTCTCAGCAGGGGACGTGCTGGAGGTAGATGAGGAGGAAGGCAGAGCAGTGGAGGGCGATGGACGAGAGGCGGTGGACGTTATGATGGAGAGGAGGGAGGGTGGAGATGTAGAGACCGCAGATGGGGTGGTGGCCCGGGCTTTTGCTTTCCTGAGAAAAGACAAAAATATATGAGACTACAGGTTTGTGACTGCAGGAGTGATCACATGACTGAATAAAAGCGTAAATGAGCATGTGATTAAATAAACATTAAACTCACTCGAATTCAACGATCTTGGGAAGAACCCACGGAGCTTTCACATAGATGCAGAAAAGACCGGACTGCGTCTGGAAGCTGCAGGAATGGCAAACAAAATAAACATTAATGCTTAAAAAATGCATTTTATTAACTTCACTTGGCTCAAATAATTTCCTTTAAAAAAATACTGAACAATCAGCTTAAATCAAAAGCACACACCATTAAAGAAATTAAAAGAAAAAACACTAAAATGGGTCTTCAGATCTACAACCGTAGACTAACTCTATGTATCCACTATATTTAGTTGGAAAACAAAGATCTTAATTTTAAAAAATCTCTAACAAATTTTCTTGACTATAATCATTATTTTAGGGTCTCAAAGCATTACTTACATGACTGCATTGACACATGGATGCCTTGCTTTCTGGACCAAGTATCCCAAGATTGGCTCCTTAATCTCCTTATTGGTGACTTTGGTGCAGCAGGTAGCCAGCTTTTCTGTTGGAACAGGAATTATGTGTAAATAAAGTCATTTCTATGTATAAAATAGAGCCATCTGAAAGATCTTAAACAGAGTTTATCTTAAGTTTAATCTTACCACCTGACGCAGACACATCGACAGCCAGCAGGGCAACAGCGACCAGCGCAAACAGACTTCCAGAGTTCACCATTTTCAAAAAGCTTGATAAATATGAGGTTAAATATTCGGTGAACGATTATCTGCTGGTCCTCCTTCTCCCTTCGTCTCCGCAGAGCTCGATGAACTGACAAACGTCTCGAGACGTTGGATATTTAAGGACCTGAAAAAAGCAGAAGCGATCCGTCCGGTTTCGTCATCTTTTCTCCTCCTTTTCTTCTTGTGAATGAGTTTAAGGCTGATGTCAGGGGAATTCCGAGACACTTGCATCCGGAATCACTTTCATTGCACGGTTTTGAAGAGAAATGGTGGTAATGGTTGCAGGTCATATTTGTGGCATGACTCATTTTATTAATAGATTAACTAAAGATGGTTTATTTATTGGAGACTTAATAAAGAACAATAAATCAGTTATTTAACTTCATCTAAATGGGTCAAACATAAACATGAGGTTTTTAATAAAATTTTAACTACTCTCATTTTTTAAAAGTCAGTTCTGTAGAATGACACGAACTCTTTGGCAATCATTCTGGGCAGGGCACGTTAAAGTATGCTGTCACACGCCTGCTCCAGCGCCGTGACACATGTACGCATCACTACATCGACCTCTGGGCTCCTGCACATGTGAAGGAAACTGTGGAAGAAAATCTCAGAATATTCCTGAAAATTTTGTGATTAAGGGGAAGTGACTGAAAGCCATGGTGACCTGGAGGAGTTACCTTTTCACCCAGTTAACAGCATAAACACACTCTGGAGTAGATTTAGGAGAAATACGAAACAATGAATCCATGTAAAATACAATAAATCACAATAGATCACTGGCGAAATATCAACATTTCCTTCATTATGAGCTCCTCAAAGTTCTCCTTTCATTTTCTTAATGTACTCTCTTCACCTGTTAGTCCAGTTCAGCTCTGTCCTTAATCTATGATTTCCTCTGTTCTCTTTGCTGTACGCCTGGCCTCCCAGAACTCATGTCTTCTTTCTTTATCTCCTTGACTATCCCATTTCTTCTTTGCCACCTTCTTCCTTTGAATCAATTTAATTCAATTTTATTTATATAGCGCCAAATCACAACAAACAGTCGCCTCAAGGTGCTTTGTATTGTGGGTAAAGACCCTACAATAACACAGAGAAAACCCAACAGTCAAAACGACCCCCAATGAGCAAGCACTTGGCGACGGTGGGAAGGAAAAACTCCCTTTTAACAGGAAGAACCCTCCAGCAGAACCAGGCTCAGGGAGGGGCAGTCATCTGCTGCGACCGGTTGGGGCTGAGTGGAGAGAGACGGGACAAAAGACATGCTGTGGAAGAGAGCCAGAGATTAATAATAATGATTAAATACAGAGTGAAGTATAAACAGAGTGAAAAGAAACACTCAGTGCATCATGGGAACCCCCTCAGCAGCCTAGGCCTATAGCAGCATAACTAAGGGATGGTTCAGGGTCACCTGATCCAGCCCTAACTATAAGCTTGATCATAAAGGAAAGTTTTAAGCCTAATCTTGAAAATGTGAACCTAACTCACAAAATTTGAACTTTTATTTGGCTGATAATAAATCCCAAAACAATAAAATCAAGTGAGCGACACAAACACAAGGAAACAGACCAGATCCAAGAAGATGTGACAAAGAGAAAGGGATGGCAGGACTACAAACACACACAAGTTCATTAGGTACAGAAGGAAACGCAGACATAGGTGACACCAATGCAGGCAGGGAACAAACTCACAAAAAGAAGGAAAGGAACGAAAGCAAAACAACTAACCTTCAAAGTAAAACAGGAAGTAGCCAATACCAAACACTCAGAAAAGAGGACCACACTAAGCATGATGGCAGAGAAACTTCTGATCACGACACAAAGATTGGCCTCTAAATTCAACAGTCTGCCATAAATGTTTGATTTCAGCATCAGCTCAGCTTCTCCCAGGATTTAGCCTAATAGCTGGTTTCACCAAGCAGCCCCTTCTGGGACCGTCCGTTCCCTGAATGACCAGATTCATTGTTTTGATCTGCAGCTCTGCCACATTTCACTCCTGCTAATCTGAGGAACTGAACTGGCCACGTTGACTGTGTTTGTGGTGCTGCTGCAGCACCTACTTTTGGTTTGTTTGTGCATGATTGTTGTATATTATTAGTGTTTTTAGAGCTAAGTAACAGGTGCCTGGATCTGTACGTACACCTGCGGCGTGATCCTCTAACATGGCACAGGTGTAGATTTTGGGGGCACTGTTAAAATCCGGGTGCTGATGATTTACATTAACATGCATTTACTACTTCCTCAAAACAAAAGACAAAAGCAGCGTGGTGTCACACAAAACTAACTCACTGAACTCAGATTCAAATCTGACATCGCTAAGCAAATTGTGTCTGCACGTGCCTGAAACACTGTTTCAGTGCGTGCTGAGCTGTTACCTGCTACCTTTTAAAGACATTTGCATCACAGATGGATACAGAAAAAGTGCAAAGTGGCTCATAAAAAATCTCCAGAATGCAGGAAATGAAGAGCTCGGCTCTCAGAATTTTCTGCGGTCTCCACAAGCCTGACTTAAAATACCACCCCCACCCCCAGTGCCCAAAATAACCCTGTGCTAAAGAGCCTTGCTAACCAAACGTGCCATAGTTGACCTCAGTGCACATCACTTCACCTCATGTGACCAAGTATGGTTAATTCTGGCTTCGAAAAAGTTGAGGCGCAGAAGTCAATAGGTGACATTTTTCATTTTTCCATATACACATGAGGTGCAGCTTTATAAAACTGCATATGTGTGTGTGTGTGTTATTTTCAGAAAGAAATAAAAAGGTGGATGCAAGATCATTAATTTGGTTTTTATTTCTGACCATCAGAGTCTGCACAACAGAAGCTTCAAATAAATATATTCTCATTTCTGGACTCCATCAGAATTTGTTGATCTACGAATAGATCACATTTCTAACCATCATATCTACACAACTTCACCTTATGACACTATCTCAATAAATAAATAGCTCTAAGCTTTGTGAACACATGCCTGCATGTAGTTATAATAAACACAGAAACCTTTCTTTGTATACAGAGACTTGCAAATGCTGAAAAATACATTTTCCAATAAATATCTTCCTCCACTGTATCAGCACAGATCAATCAGCTTCAACTAATAAATAATTTCACTTTCAATAATTTAACGTAAGTTTGTTCAGGAGCTTTGCAGAGGCGTTTTCTTCATCAGACGGCGGCCCGCTCATCCTTCCCCTCTGAAAAGGTCTCAGCAGGGGACGTGCTGGAGGTAGATGAGGAGGAAGGCAGAGCAGTGGAGGGCGATGGACGAGAGGCGGTGGACGTTATGATGGAGAGGAGGGAGGGTGGAGATGTAGAGACCGCAGATGGGGTGGTGGCCCGGGCTTTTGCTTTCCTGAGAAAAGACAAAAAGATATGAGACTACAGGTTTGTGACTGCAGGAGTGATCACATGACTGAATAAAAGCGTAAATGAGCATGTGATTAAATAAACATTAAACTCACTTGAATTCATTAATCTTGGGAAGAACCCACGGAGCTTTCACATAGATGCAGAAAAGACCAGACTGCGTCTGGAAGCTGCAGGAATGGCAAACAAATTAATGTTAAATTTGAAAGGATTTTATTCAGTGTGTTTCATGTAATATTAACACGTTAGTAAGATCATGACATGTAAATGCAGTACAACTAAAATCAGTGTTGGATGGTTTGAAGTATTGAACTGAGTGATTTAAATGGTCAGAAGCTTACTTACATGACTGCATTGACACATGGAAGGTTCGCTCTCTGGACCAAGAATCCCAGGATTGGTTCTTCAATCTCTTTACTGCTGACCGTGGTGCAGCAGGTAGCCAGCTTCTGACCTACAGGTGAACACAGACGTGAGTTTTGAATAAAGCCGTCTGAAAGATCTCACAGAGTTTATGTGAAGTTTAATCTTACCTGACGGTCCACACTCGACCACAGCCAGCAGGACAACAGCGACCAGCGCAGACAGACTTCCGGAGTTCACCATTTTCAAAAAGCTGAATGAATATGAGGCTAAACAGTGAATAAATTATTGTCTCTTGATCTTGACTTCTTCTCCAGAGAGCTCGATGAACTGACTGATGTCTTGAGATATCAGCTATTTATACAGTGCAACAAACAAAAAGCAGAAGTGGTTTGTCACCTAACTTCCTGCTTCATCACTCTTCATGATCAAGAGTTAAGGGAAATTCCACTGAGTGACCACCAGCTCTCCATCAGGACTCCCTTTCTCCACACAGAGAATGAGGTAATGGTTTGTCTCGTTGGACTGTGGGAGTGTTAGAATTCCTGCAGGTCGTCCTCCTGGTCCATCAGTAGATTTATCGAGGAATTAATAAAGACCAAAGGCTACAAATGAGTTATTTTACTTAATTCAAGCTGGTCACAGCCTGAATGTAATGATGGATTTTTCTCAGTAAATTCTGAATGTTCTCCTAAACTGTTCCCATCTTGTAAAAGTCGAGTTTCGTGGTATTTAGTTACAAAATGTTTCTTTGGCAATCGGTTCTGGGTAAGACATATCAAAGCATACAGTCATAACACAGCCCGCGCCCAGTGACACACGTGTCACACCATTAATGTGACCTCCCACCCATACGTGCAGCACCACAGTGCTGGGCTATAAAAGGAAATGATGCGCATGATAAAGTGTACATGTGATAAAATTATGTGTATACAGAGAACGGTCTTCTATCTGAAGGAGACATAAATCAGCAACAACTTTATTGTTGTTTTAATGAATATGAACTGTACAGCCCTTTGGTCAGGTGAAGTTGTTTTTGATGGGCTATAGAAATAAACTTTGACTTGACTTTAAGCAATTTACTTAAGACTTAAAGGAGAAGATGAAGCCAGAGGTCAAAGAGAGAGTGGCGAACTGTTCCAAAGTTTGGGCGCTCAGGTTTGGGAAGCACAGTCGCCCTCAGTTTTTATGGGAGCGTGTCGGATCACAAAAGGCCTCCATCTGCTGATCCCAGGACTCGGCCTTTCCTCGTAAGGCCACAGCAGTAAGAACTTAAAGGGAGAAGCTTGCTGGTGTGGATGTAATATTTACCATTTACTAAAAATATATTAAATATAGTAACAATGTGCTCTATAAAAGCTCCTGATTATTTGGAGGAAAAACAACTATCTCAGTTTTCACCCATTTTTGGCAACAGCGATTTCCGTCCAGGTAGGGCAGACCCAGGTTACAAGCTCTGGTCTACCAAGGGGTATAGTTAAGGTGGTGGTGGTGTGTGTGTGTGGGGGGGGGGGGGGGTGTTCATCCCATTTGAAGAACTAAAAAACAAATATGACATTCCTATAAAAACATTTTTAAAAATATCTTCAGGTTCGGAGTTTTATTTTGTTTTTGTCTTTGTTTTTTTGTTTTTTAAAGCCTGTC
>JAMQGT020015166.1:0-120981 GCA_024447675.2 Pterophyllum scalare | reverse complement strand
GTGTATGTGGCTGCTCGTTCGCGTATTGCTTGCACGGTGTTTATATCCACTCCTTCGCTTCTCATAAATTGAAATCCCGCGTTTGAAACAAGGGCGAATAAACTGTAGTCACGGTCGTCCGCTACTCTCTGTCTCATTGTCGTCCGACAAAATGTTTTTTTTTTCTTGTCCGCCAGGGTTATATAGCTCGGCTCGATGCGGAGGAGAGCGGAGCAGCAGCGGAGGTAACTAACGGTCACCGTTCTGTTGCTGCTCCCATATATGGAAAGCACGTGCGGGAGGCGAAACATGTCTTAAAGGGCCAGCGACACCCCGGCGCCTCCGCGCGCTGCGCCGCGTTTCAATAACCGGAGGACTTCACGAAAGATATTCAATTAGCAAGCAACAACGCAACTTGTAGGCTTTTATCAAATTACCGACCATTGTCATGTTCTTAATTATTAAAATATAAAAAGGTTTGTCCCAGCTGCCCGTCTCTCTCTCTCTGTTATGTATATGTTGTATTTGGGTAGTTTAAAATGGGATTAGGCACACAACATGATCATGACAATATAGAAGAAAGTAAGAATATGGACATGGTAAAGTATAAAAATACAGAAAATTTCTGTAAGATGTATCTATTATTATTATTATTATTCTGAATAGAATAGAATAGAATTGAAATCCCTTTATTGTCCCACAATGGGGAAATTTCCATGTAGTAGTGGGAAGCTATTGTACAGAGACACAATAAGATCCTATAAAAAGATTTAAAAAAATACAAATAAAATACAAATACAGAAAATACAAATAAAACTGTATACACTATGTACAGTATACAGAATATGGACAATATGACCAATCAAATGTCAGCCGGGTAGATTATATGTACATAGTAAACACTCTTATGTCTGGGAGCAGTGCTGGTTAAAAAGTCTCACTGCTGCAGTATTGAATAGTAAAGTGGGATTAACAAGAGAGCATGATATTATATGTATGGATATATGTATGTATTAAATTATGCATATACAATATGTCCATATGTATAGGCCTATGTGACCAGAGAACATAGTTTCTATTTCTATTTCAACAGGTCCTATGGATAAAAGAAATAGTGGATTTTCAGCCAACAAACTGTCGACACCATCAGTCTTGTGTCTCCAGCATATCTGCAATTAAATGTGTCTTGCCAAACAACGTGCTCTGGATTCTTCTTCCTAAAAAGCATTACTATAGGTGAGTGTGAATGTGGCTCTCTGTCTGCATGTGTGTATTCCACCTCCTGCCCAATGAGTGCACAGATAGGCTCCAGCCCTCTGTGACCCTGAACAGGATAAGCGGCTTAGAAAGTGCATAGATGTTAACTTGTCATTGCTTCATTTCTAATTGCTGCTTTCAGCCTTCAAACCTAGACTCAGACCACAGCAGGCTAAGGACGGGAGGACACACGGCGCGATACAGTAATGCACAATAAACAGTAGATGCCGCGGAGCATCTAAGTGCTGTAGCGCTTCATATGAGAAATGAGATTATCCTCTTTTACAGTTGGAGCAATGCTATCCCAATTAGTAAATTGTTTCACTTCAAACAGATGCTTTCCTCAGAATCCCCTTTGAGATGAATTTAATTTTTTGTTGCTGCTGATATCTGGACTATGAAACTGTGAAACTTTTATTTTTAACCCTTTGCTTTATATTGCACTGCGGCCTGTTGATGTGACTTGTGTCAGCCATGTTTTATGTGCCCTGCTTATGACTGACTGAACATTTATTTTTAATAACTTTTGTAACTTCAATAATCTCAGGAATCAAGAAGAATTATCACAGCCTGTGCTGTAATGAGAGGAAGCTTAAAATGCGTACTGTTCTCCACTATCTAATTGCCAGCTCACTGCCCCCAAAACCTCCGTCAGCCCACTAAGTGTGGTTGAACAGTGACACGCTCCTTTAATTGGATAGCTCTACCGCTCAACAAATTTATGTTCAGGAGCAAATCTAAAAGCTTTGCATGTCCACAAAGTCAGTTGCCAGAAGAAACCTCTTTGGACAAATTGAACCCCACTACTGTAAATCTTCAATAACAACACAAAAGTCTGGACTGCTGATAAATGCCCGCGTTCCCCTCCAACACTGATCCTATTTGTTTAGTGGTTAGCCTTTGTTGATGTTTGAGAAGAGCTGCAAGATGGATGCGTGATGTATAGCACAGACTCTGATGTCCAAAGAACATGACAGCCATCTGGCAATGGTAGTCTGATATGTCCTTTGATATGCTGCACTGAGTTATGACTAAACGAACTGGACAATCTATCCAGAGTCTCGTTGCCCTTCGTGATCTTGCACATGTCAAACTATTTAGCTTTAGAAAATAAAAGAAATGTCATAAATGTCTCTACAATTCTACTTAGCACCAGTTAGTTCTGATTGGTTCTGACAGCTGAAACAAAGTGTAGGACAAGGTCACTTAGAGGAATTTTGTCCCGCTTGCAGAAGCGGTTCAGTGAATTCTCTCAGCATGGACTTGAATTAAAATTGTATCTCCAATCTGTCAGATTAATCTGTTAAAGAATCTCTAGAATCTCCTGAATCAGTGACACAATAACTCATTTATTTATTGGTTTTAACTGAAGACTCTGGGCTAACTAGATCAACTTTAAACTCCTTGTGGGCGACAGATCTCACCCAGAGGGCTTAGTGAATGTGAAAGTATTCATTTGGACTGAATGCTCTCAAAGTGCTTAAAGACAACATGGAAGCTTGTCTGACAAAACCAAGTGGCCCTCTGGCCTCATGTCTCCTTCTCAGGTTATAGTAACAACTCTGGACAGTTCGGAGTGTTTCATTAGCGTCTGTGTTTGGGATTTGTTAACTCAGTCAATACTGAGCTGCAGGCAGTGGACACAAACACTACAGTAACTGGTCTTTCCATTAGAGACATCAGACGGTTTATAGCTTTTAACCAAGCTGCACACTTTTATGTCCTCCAGGCAACTCGTTGTTGCTTTTTTCTTCAGAACTTAATTTATGTTTTATCTATAATAAAAAAAGACACATTGCAGTTGTGCTGTGTAAAAATATTAACACTTGTAGCAAAACCATACTAAAGTTTTAATTTTTTTTTTTTGTTTTTTTATAATATGAAACTGATGTATTAGTATTTTTTTTAAAAAAAAGGAGTCTGATCACAACAGCTTGTTTTCTCAGGGCCACCATTTTTGATTTAAAACAATCGACCGTCTTCTTTGGCTAAAGTAAACTTGAGTGAAATAAATAATAATATCCAACAAGTATTTTATAAAGTACACCATCAAAGAAAGAAAGCGTTACTGATACAACACGTTTGTAGAGAATTGTGTCTTGAAAATACAAATTATATCGGAGAGGTGTCAACCTAATAATGTGTACATGTCATCGGTGCAAAGGTAACTAACATTCAGAACACAGTTTGGATGATTGAAACCTCATGTGGTCATGAGCCCGAATTCAAAGAACAGCTTGTCTCAAATCGGCCATAAGTGTGTAATCTAACCCACACTGCACCAGCCATGACAAACCATTGTTCTCCAGCAAGTGGTAATAATAACACCGACCCTCTACGCATAATCACAATGAATGAATTGCTGAACTCTTTGAAGGGCCGTCAATTTTCATGCAACTAACTTCACAACCGCACAGTTTCTCTGTCCTCCTGCCTACCACCTATCTAATGAAAACAGGCATCTCCATCTCCAGCTCTTAACTTATCCTGGGTTTACTGAATGGAAATAAAGTTTGTTGAGTCCCTTTGCTCATGCGACTGAAAACAAGTCTACGGATTTGTTTTTTCATTTTCTGTTTTTGTGAGTACACTGACTTGATTTCAGTCCGTGATTATTTTCTTTGTTTCATTTTCGAATGAAGTGTCCCGGCTTCCACTTTTTCAGTTTGACCGATAGTAACCTCGGACTTTTTCTTCGCAGAGAGAAAGACTTAAAATTCAACATGTTTCACATTCAGCTCATAAAGCGTCGTGTTGCGGTTATAGATACATGTCGACTCAAAGCCTCCAGTGCCAGTGCTTACAAAATGCGGGCGCAGAAAAACAGGAATAAAGCAGGTCAGGATGTAAAGGAAGAAGAGGAGGAGAAGGAGGATGATTTTGTCCGATAGTAACCCCGACAGTGGAGGAGGGGAAGTTTGTCCGATAGTAACCTCAGCACAGAGAATGATGGAGAAACGCAGAGTAGGAGGGGGATGGTGTACAGATCACCTAAATTTAACTCTGCATCGCAGAAATGTGTCACATCTGTTTGCTACACTTAAAAAAAAAAGTCCTAAAGCTGCATGGTTTTAAAACCATGTCAGAGCCTTTGACACGAAGCAGCGTGGAGAGATGAACACGATGCACAATTGTATACTTTTATCGCGTATACTTTTTAAAAAAAAAAAAAATATATATATATATATATGTAGTCTGATTAATGTGGCAGAAAGCATGAAATGGGGTGAATATACAACAGGACATAAACACGATACAAAAATGATTCCAGGAGTCCTGCGTTATCTCACCACCTGCTTGCAACGTCGACATCTTATGTGACTTTCAGGTGCTGTCGGAAATACTGGCCATGATCAGCCAGAGATACTAGAAAACATTTAACCATCAGAAAATAATAATTTGCACACAATCTTATAACAGTGGTATGCCTTTACCAACTTGTTCTAAACTCCTGTAAAGGTCTGATTTAGGACTACAATGCTTTATGTAGGCCAGTGCCATTTATGATTATGACAGCAAGCCTTATGATTCCTTAAGTGTTCCATAAAACGAAGTCTACATACGCCATGGCTTTGTCTCTTCCCAGGAAGTGAAAAAAGAAGAATGTCTTAAAGAGCCATGCATACCGCAATCAGTGTAGTCTTTAAACTCATATTTGTGAAATTTAGCAGTAGACATACATGTTTTGCCTATTTGACAGATTAAGCCCAATTAGAATAATAATAATTAAGAAAATAGAGTTAATGTAGCTAATACTAACTATATCACTTAAAAATTATTAATGGAATAAAATATTATTGTGGAATTCTTTGACTTCAGCACTTAAGCTGGAGCCTGACTGGAATCATTTTAAAATTGAACTGAAACACTTTTTAAAGATTAGCAAGTAATAATTTGCTGTTTTGATATGGCATTTTATTATGCTGTAGTCTGTGCCCTGTGGTATTTTGCTGTGTTTGATTTTCATGTTTGAATGTGTGTATTTATTATATATAGATTAGATTAGACATATGTTTCGCATGTTATTGATTTTATCTTGTTTTAAAGGCCCAACTAGCCATTGGCATTGCAAACCAGCTTATATTATAAATGCTGTGGTGCGTTGCCTGGTTCATTTAACATTCTTGTCCTATGCAAAACCAAACCAAACCAAGCAAAACTAAACTAAACTAAACTAAACTAAACTAAACTAAAATAAACTAAACTAAACTAAACTAAACTACAGAGTATCTAGGCTTTTAATTGACCATTTATCACAGTTTTATTTCAAAGCTGTCTTTGTCACATTGTCCATTGTAGTTATTTCACTTTTCGGAGCTTTATAACGGCCTTTGAATGCATCACGGTTTGACCGCGGGTTACCTCGCACTGCAGCCGCCGAAGAACTGGGTGAAAGGGGAATGATGTCACTGCTTGGCCGACGGAGGAGAACAATAAAGTCTCAGGGGCTACTGGAAAGGGTTACGGGGCATAAATACGGCAGCAAAGAAGCTTGAGTGATTTACTATTGAAAGGATGTTTTATATCTGAAGAATGTTTGGCTTGCATTTCTTAAAGTTACCGTTTCCTTTTAACAACGGGTCAATTGTACCGGATAGTTTTACGACAGTTTTGTTTTTAAAAATTACATAATCATAAACACCGAGGCTTTTATTTGTCAACAAATGAGTCTTTCACAGTTCAGTTAACCTTTTATTTATTTATTTATTTTTTTTAAATACTCATATAATCCATGACTGAAGATAATTAAATAAACGTCGAAGTTTCTTTCTTTCTTTCTTTCTTTCTTTCTTTCTTTCTTTCTTTCTTTCTTTCTTTCTTTCTTTCAACAAGTTGTGTGTTGTGGATCACACCAGGTCATGTCAACACCAGAAACTGCCCTCAACTCAGAGTGGATATATGCACAGAACGGAGTATATATTACAAGGTCAAGTCGTACTTCAAGAACCAGTTAGACCTGATATGCTGTGGAGGGGCTTAAAACCTTCCTTTTTGATCACACTTATACATCCAACCCTAACTATCGTTAGGGCTGGATCAGGCGACCCTGGACCATCCCTTAGTTATGCTGCTATAGGCCTAGGCTGCTGGGGGCACTTTTCACTCTGTTTAAGCACCACACTACATTTAACCATGAGTTGTTATTCATCTCTGACTCTCTTCCACAGCTTGTGTTTTGTCCAGCCGGTTGCAGCCGCTGACTGCCCCTCCCTGAGCCTGGTTCTGCCGGAGGTTTCTTCCTGTTAAAGGGGAGTTTTTCCTTCCCACTGTTGCCAAGTGCTTGCTCATAGGGGGTTGTTTTGACTGTTGGGTTTTCTCTGTAATTATTGTGGGGTCTTTACAATATGAAGCGCTTTGAGACAACTGTTTGTTGTGATTTGGCACTACATAAATACAAGTGCATTGAATTGAATGTGTGTGTGTTGTTGGTTTTCTTTAACATGAGCTAATGCCAATGAAATAAACAGTTTGCTATTAATTATCTCAATATCATAATTATGGACAAAAACAAAACAAAACTCCATGCTTGTCCTAGATTTAAACAGTTGCTGTTGATTTATTGAATAAACCCATGACCAGTAACTCACAGTGAATAATGATTTCCCAAGCTGCAATGAAGCTCTTTCGCTCAACTAGGAATGACCCACATATTCACAGTCGCTGAATGAGCTTGTTGTTGTTGTTATTCCACTGGGTTTCAGATTTTCATTTTTCTTTCTTTTCCTGGGAACCATCTGAAAGAATTTATTCTCAAAAGTCATGACCCTAACTAATTTGTATGCTATTATGTGTGCACTGTGTCCTGTTATATTTTGCATTTCTTAGCAAGTCCTTGGGTAAAGACATATTTCAGCATTTGTGACAAACTGCACAAACATATCTAACCACAAGAAGCACTCAGAGAGCACAAACCTCCTCCAAGGCAGCTCGCTCTCTGGGCAGTATTTACTTTAAAGGGAATAAAAATTAGATCGATTACACAAACATTATGTAGGACCAGGTAATGGATAATAGGTACTGATTTGTAAATAACTAGATAAGAATGATAAGCTTATTATATAATATTATACTAAAGTATATTTCTTACTAATTAGGCAGCTCATTCGCGCTTTCTTGACAATACTTACTTTAAAGATGTAACACATTTTTAGACAACTTGAAATATAAAAGTGGGATCAGAGGTCAAATGTGGCATGATATTTGGATGCAAACTGTTATTTGATATTTAGAATCCCTTTGTACCAGCATCATTTCCTAAATGTTGCCAATACCAACAAAGGCAATAGAATATGAAGCAGAGTTTTAAAGAGAAAAGAACATTTGATCTAATGAAAGTTTGACCTTATTTGATCTTGAAGAAGAGGTCAGAGGTCTAAAGCAACATAATATTTAGAATCCTCTTATCAGTCCCTGTATGATAATATGTTGTCAATACAAACAATGGCTGAAAGAAACATCATTTTAAATAGCTCTATATAGCATTATTATCACTTTGACATTCAGGTCAATCGATTGACCTTGAAGGAGAGGTCACAAGTCACATGTGACAATATTTTAAATGTTTACACAGTACTTTCTGTATGTTGACAATACACATCACACTTGTAAGGATTTCTGAGTTATGAGGCTTTTTTTTTTTTTACATGTGATTTATTTATTAACTTTTACAGGTAGAAAAAAAGAAAAGAAAAAAAGAAAAGAGAAAACAACCTTGGAGTACAACAACACAAAGCGCCGAGGTAGTCCAGTACATTTTAACTTCAGCAAGTATCATTATACTCCCCTTATATATATTATAAGGGCTATTGATAGGGAAAAAGAAAAAAAAAGAAAGGGGGGTGCTACTGTGGTCAGAATTTATACATAATCTATGGGTACACTGCATTAGGGCATAGGTATACATGATATTACTGGACCAGGAGAGAAGGTGTGTATGTGTGTGTGTGTGTGTGGGGGGGGGGGATTGGAAGGGAAATACCTTGTGGGGTTGTGTGTCACCTCAAGGGTCAGTGACATTACATGATCCTGAAAGGGCAGAGCCTCTTAGAGAATATTTTATTTTCTCTAGTTTCATAAAGAAAAGGGCATCTTTTATCCAACGTGAGTGGGTGGATCCTTCCAAAGTATAAGAATGGCTCTTCTGGCTAGCAACATGAGAAAAGCTACAAATTCGACAAAGTGAGAAGGAAAGGAATGTATATCAGGGATGATCCCAAACAGAGCAGTCAAAGGGGAGTATGGAACTGTATCAGACACAATAGCTGAAAGTGAATCGAAAACTGAATTCCAGAACGTGGATAAGGAAGGGCAAGTCAGAAACATGTGAGTGAGATTAGCTGGAACTAGCTTACATCTTACGCAGTTAGAGTCAGTCCCAGGAAAAATCTGGGCCAACCTACTCCTGGACCAGTGCACCCTATGCACCACTTTACACTGAAGGATACAATGTCTTGCGCAAATTGAAGAAGAATGAATGCACTTCAAAATAGACCACCATTGCTCATCACTGATTTTGATATTTAATTCCTTGGACCAAGTAATGCGAGGGTAATCAGATGTTGCCGAGGCATTAGAAAGTAAGAAATTATAGATTTTTGATATCGTGCCCTTCGAAGAAGGTTTGATTTCCATTAGAGTCAATCATAATAGTGGCAGGAGCATTGGGAGAATCAGGGAAGTGCCTGTTGATAAGTTTCTAGCCTGCAAGTACCTGAAAAAATACTACTAGGTAGGTTAAAATTTGATGCTGTGTAAATGAGAAACAAGTCCTCGGCTCCTCCACGTTGCAAAGGTTCTATCAATTAATGAAGGAGGGAATAAGGGATTTAAAGCAAATGGTTGCGTTAAGAGGTATTCCCTGGAACTCTTGAGTCCAGATTTTTAATGAGCTTTTAACTATGACATTATTTGAATATGGCATTAATGATAGTTTTAAGGGAAGGCATAAAAGAGAATTTGAGAGAGTTTGAGAGAGAGTTTGGCTTATTGTCATTAGTACTGAGCCAAAATAGTATTGTGCGGATATAATATATAAGAAGTTTGGTAGAGCGAGGCCCCCCAAAGTCCTTGTTTTTATGTAAAAGCTTCTTTCTCATTCTGGGGGCTATCTTATTCCATAAAAATTGTGAAATTTAGCAGTCAAGTGACTGAAAAAAGCTTTTTGGAATAAAAACCGGAATCCATTGGAAAACATCAAAATTTGGGGAATATATTCATTTTGATACAAGTTATTCTGCCTGCAAGAGATAGAGGCAACATAGACCAACGATGAATAACCTGGCCTAGTTGTTCCAGTAGTGGGTTAAAGTTGAATTCAAATAGCTTAGAAAATTCCTTGGTTGCATGAATCCCCAAGTATTTAAAACTTTGCAGAGCGGCTTTAAAAGGAAGATTAGTAGTTGGGTACATTGCGGCAGAGAGACTAACAGAGGGACTGAAATTAAGTTTATAGCCCAATATCCACGCAAAATCCTTTAGCAAAGATAGAACTGAGGGCATGGAGTTATCTGGGTCTGAAACACAGAGCAACAGATCGTCTGCATATAAAGACACCTTATGAACTGAGACACCCCTCGTGATGCCCCGCATACTGCAAGCTCTAAGGGCTGCCACCAGTGGCTCTATAGATACTGTAAATAAAAGGGGAGAAAGGGGGCAGCCTTGCTGGGTCCCACGGCCTAAGGAGAAATATTTAGAATAATTGGTGTTTGTGTTGACCCGTGCCAGTGGAGAGGAATATAGCAATTTGACCCGAGATATAAATGTGCAACCAAAACTGAAACGCTTCAATGTATAGAATAGATAGGGCCACTCGACCCAATCAAAAGCCTTTTCGGCATCCCTGAAGATGACCATTTCAGGGGTGGCACCTGATGAGGGTGAATATAAGATATTCAATAAACGGATTATTGTAGTCATTGTGGGTTCTAGTCATTTTGCCAATAGTTATGAGGCTTTTTGTCAATTTTCAACCAATAAATCATAAAGTTGACCTTGAAGACCTCGGTGGATGTAAAGCACATTTTAAAGGATTGTTAAGATGACCCCACTCTACACCCGTATAAAGTTTTATCAGAATTCATTCATAAAGTTATCGTGTTTACAAACAGAATGATGACACACGCAGGCACACAAACACAACCAAAACCATAACCTCCTTGGCAGAGGTAAAAATTACTCCACCATTGAATATTTTGGGTTCACACAATAACAGCAACTGCAACAAGTCAAGCTATAATGAAGCTTATAAGCATGCTGGCTTCACAGCTGGTTGCGGTTATCTATCAAACAAAACATTTGTAACATCGCTTCTGTCATTGACACCTTTTTTTGTAACATATTTTCTGCTCAACTTTGAAAACAAACATTCTCAGTGTCTGTTCCTACTGATGATAGTACCAGAAGACCAATTTAAAGGACTCATGAAGGAAAATGCTACATAATATATGAATTAGCGTAGGTGAGACTTATCTTTTGAATGCAATGTGTTGCATAATAATGTGTTAACACTGTACTGTACTGTACTGTAAGTGGGCTGCTATTGTGCACTTTTCACTGATGTGATCACAGTGTGTGCGCAAGAGAAATAAAGCAAAGTGTGCATCTAGCTGCATTTAAGTTTAAGAATGTTCACATTGACATATTTGTATGTGAGACTTTCTCAAATGTGATTTTATCTTAAATTCTTGCAGTTTTCTTTGTAGATTTCTTAACCCAAAATGCACTTATTCAAAACTCCTCACAAAGTCAGCAAGCATCAGAAAGTGTCAACTAAACTGTGGCTTAATTTTCACTACTTTACAGTTTTAAAAAGTTATAAGCTCTTTTCTCACTTGCTGCCGATGGAGTGCAAACCACATCATGATGTTGCTTTTTGTCAGTTTGTTCCCAACGGTGGACAGGAATTCCTTTCCTTATAAAGGTGGATAATTTATGGCCACATGGTCAGATGTCCCTTTTGAATGCAATGAGTCTTGCATGTTTGGACCTATCTGCAGAAGACTAGTCTCTTTGTATGTGGAAGGAGTGACGTTTAAGGAAACAAACTTATATATTTGATTTGCACTTTTACTGTAATCTTCATGCATTCTTTTTTTTTAATGCCAGGAAAAATCATTTAAATGCAGACACACAGTGTAAACTGGAAGGTGAAATAAGCAAAAGTGAGCTAAATAAAACCTGAAGAAACACTGGGAAACAAAGTGTCACTGGAGGAGCCGTTACTTCCAATCAGATTAAAACTGATTTAATCTGGTTTATGTCGATTTTGTGTTAAACTGGGAAAAATAAAATATAACGTTGAAATATGTGTTCACAGAATAAAGTTTACATCTTGGAAAAGTATTTTCTTGTGTAATACACACTAACTTCTGTTGCGCTGAATGTGTGAGGAAAGGGAGCTCAAACATCTCAAATGATATGGAAGTTGTTTCATGTGAATAGTCAGACACACACAGAGACAGCCACTGTGTGTGTGTGTGTGCGCTGACTAGCCAGCTGCTGCCCTCTGTTCTGTATAATGGTCTATTCTTTTCAAACAGCTGGCAACCAAACTGACCTATGCTTATTCTCTGCCTGCTTTTCTTTTCTCAGTCTAAGTATTTCGGTCCCTGCGCTGCATGTGGAATCCCAGCCACACCGTTTAAAGTCAGTTTAAACACTTTTTACTTTGCTTTCACGTGTAAGGCTTGAGACCACATTTGTCACTTTGTCTCACTGGAGAGTGATGTCAATAATCTGCACATGAAAAAAAAAAAAAAAAAGAGCTGCTACTGTGTTTTTGTCACGTCTCAGTGATGGGTTCTGGTTTCTGATGTGCTACAGTACATATGCGTGCACATGCACTAAGACGGTGCTTGAAACACATGGGGGGTGGGAGAGACCAAAATTATGGATGTTTAGTGCTTTTTGCTAGCGTAGATTTTTAAGTACTGGTCATAATAAAAGCCTTGGATGTTAAAGAAAGGTAATTCACAGTTCCTTGCAAAATCATAATGTTAAGTGGAGGATGAAGCGGAGACTCGCTGTCCGACGCTAGCTTAGAAAATGTAGCAGCAGGTTGACTAGTCTTTCTGATCGTTTTTAAACTCAAGACAGAGCCTGTAGCTAGTGTCATCATTTCATTATGTCTGTGCTAACAAAGCCTTTAAACCTGTTATTTCTAAAAGCATATAATGTGTTGTCATTTAAGTAATATTTATGTTTTCTGTGTGCTTTGCTGGTGGTCTCATAGTCTAAAATAAAGTGCACTGGAACACAATTTCAGACTGTTTCCTCAAAGACAGCCTGGTTCTCTGTGTTCACAGCTTCCTTTTATTTCCTTTATTTTGCTCCTGTCTCTTTAAACATTTCACATCTGCCGACAAACTTTCAGCCATTTTAGGAATCTCTGCTCACTGCTTGCAGAGACGTAATGCAATCTCATTTTGACCCCCTCGTTCTATTCTGCCTCTGTCACCCCGCCATTTGGAATAGTTGCCCTATATTTTTCTTTCTCTCATTCTGCTGGCGTGGTTGTTTTCTCCTGTCCGGGCCTCTGTCTGCATGTGCTGATCAAGCAACATTTGTGTCCTGTGCAAGTTATTCATGCTCACAGACACGCACATACACAACCACGTGCACACCAGCGGCATACAGAGAGCCTCATCAGCCAAGTTCAACGCCGTGCTCAGAGTTCACTCATTTAGAAAATGTAAAGGAATTTATTTATTCCCGAACAGGTTATGGTTGCAGCTCTGAAAGTTTCCCTGCAGTTAATAAAACACTACTGGCAGCTCTTCTTGCTTAATTGAAAAGTGGTGAAAATGTGTCTGGAAAGTCTTTTGAAACTAAACGTGCACGCATGCATGCACGCATGCATGTAAACAGGCACACACAAACAGATTATTGCAGCAGAGCTCTGCTGTAGTTCCCAAAGGAGAACCCGTGGCTATTTTTGGCAGTGTGGAGGACTTAATACTGAGTGAGAGAGGTTTATAGAAAATGGATTGAATAACCCCAGCGATCCTCTCTAGAGTGATGGAGGGACAGAATTATTGCCGGCATGTTCACTTGCATTAACACTAATAACAAATCATAAGTTTAAAGGAAGAGCTATAAATACACTGACTAAATCCTCCCCCAGACATTTTCATGAGAAACTTTCATCGGAAACCTGAAAACAAACAGCCAGTCTAAGTGTAAATGCCAACGATAAAAATACCTGCCTATACTGGCACCTTCCAATGTAGCATCTTATATACATATACACACACTCACACACACACACACACACACTAGAGCTCAGAGGTTTGGGGTCTGTTAGAAACATCTTGTTTTCAAAGCAAAAGCACATTTGGTATTAACTGGGATTATTAACTGTAATAAAAAGAGAATGATTAATAAAGAAGTCATAAACCACGTATCTACATAGGTGCACAGAGGCCCAATCTCAGCAACCGCTATGCCTGCATTGTAACGGCAGATTGTATTATCTAATGCAAGTTCAATGCAGTTATAAGGCGACTTAATAACTAGAAAAAATATATGTTGGCAGATATCAATAATAACAATCAATATAACTACATGAGTGTCTGAAGCATCGGTTTTTATGTCTTTGATTAAAGTATCAATGGGGCCAAAAAAGATATTCTTCCAAAGCTCACCAGAATATACATATTTAAGAAAGTATACTGTTCCATGAGGGACGTTGCAAAAAAATTTTTTTTTTACAAAGGCGTTTGCTGCTCCCTTCACAAGACAGTACAAGCTGGCTCTAATCTGAAATGAAAAAGAAGTGGGAGGCCCTGGTATGCAGCTTAGCAAGCAAGTTGCAAAGACAAAAAAAAGTGTGTGTGTGTGTTTGTGTGCACGCGTGTGTGTCATTCTGTCTGTAAACACGATAAATTGAAAGCGGGGTCATGTTAACAGTCTTTGCCTTGCATCCACCGAGGTCTTCAAGGTCAACTTCATGACTTATTGGGAGGATATACAGGACTCTTACAAGTGTGGTGTGTACTGTCAGCATATGGAAAGAATCAAATAAAGATTTCAAAATAATATTAAATAAATTATAAAAACACACAAAAAAACTAGCCAGAGACCGAAAATGTGATTCCTATTGATGGTGATGATGACCAGGACCAGCTTTTTTAAAATTAAAGCTCATTATTTCTGACCTCAGCAATATCTTTAATGTGCTTCTTATTCACTTTGATATCCATTCCATGAGTAGGTTTTCATTTTTTAAAAAAAAAAAAATCATTTTATTATTGAGACACTTTTAAAAACGCACAATTTACTTTTACTGGAGCCTGCACCTACCTGCGCATGCTTCAGATCTGCTACAATGTTAGCGAAAGCCATTTAAAGGTTAAACCGGATGAGATGAAAAAGAATGAATAAATCAAACAAGAAAAACATGAAAAATGAGCAAAGAAAAGAGCAGAGGTGTGTAGAACGGGAGGACACAAATGAGGGACAGCAAACTAGCACAGCTGCCCCAGTGAAAATGAGATGAGTTTTTTTTTTATGCTCCCCCTCATGCTGCTCTCGCCGCATCCACGTGAGCGAGACAAGGGGAAGGAGGGTAGAGGCAGAGAAACAGGGAGAAAAGGAGGGAAAGGGCTAAGCACCACTGCATGGCAAGCGTGCTCCATCCATCTGCCCAAAATCCTCCTTCACAAGTTGTTTGATTGAAGATTTAGGTTTAAAATTTCCCGGTTTAACAAGTAAGCATTTAGAATAAATTAAAAATGTACAATAAGAAGGGGGAAAAAAAGCACAAATATAGTTAACATTAGTAAAACCAAACATAAGAAAAAAAACAGTGTATGAACATTTGTCTGATATCAGGATAGGGAGAAAGTCTAAGAAGAGAGAGAGAGAGAACATTTTAAGAATAGGTACATTTCAAAGCAAGATGACGACCCTCCCCCCCCAAAAAAAACAAGTCTAAACACACGTGTTTGGACTTGTTTTTTTTTGATTGAGGACCAGAGTTGGTTTTGCTGAAAGCTGGTTTTGGTGATTTTGGCAGACCTAATGATTTGGGGATATAAATAAATCTGTTATGTGACGGCTTTGGCCAGTGGAGCAGGGAAACCAGCTCCAGGATTCCATCAGGATTTAGTCAGCCTGTTGGTCTCAATGAAACCTGGAGGAATCACTTATCCTGGCATCAAGTCCATGCACAGTGCACCAAGCAAAGCGTGATGATGTGCGCATCATGAAACATATTTAACAAAAGAAGGTCCGAGTTGATATGTGTACAATAGGTTTTGGATTTCAGGTCATGTCAAAAATAATAAATCATACGGGAATGTGACTCAGACATTTCTTTTCTTGGAAAAACGGCGCAGTAAGCAGCAGTCTTGTAAAGATGCCTTACCTCAGCAGTCACGCAAGCAGTTACTGTGTGGGATTAGGTCGCTGCCTCAAGGAAATGCCTGATGTCTCATACTGAAACCACATGAATTTCTCCAGGTGTACAGAGGGGACCAGATAGTTTTGGTTTCCAGCAGATAATACACATTAAAGAAAAATAAGAACTTATAACACTCAGTGAGCTTATCAATAAGGTGGGATCATCTCTGCTGTCAGGCTTGTATTTCATTCAAAATAACTTGCTTTTATATTCCTGAAATAGAACTGAAACTAGAGAAATGGCCTTCAGATTCTCTCTCTTTCTCTCTCTCTCTCTCTCACACACACACACACACACACACACACACACACACAATCAAGACTACTAATGAGTACTGCAGCCTGACAAACAGCCTTTTGTCTTATCTGTTCATGTAGTCCTCGCGTCTCTCACTGTAGGAGAGTACAGAGTTTTATCATCTCCAAGTTTGATTAACTGCTCTCTTTTATTTTTTGTATAGATGAGGTCATGTAGCTGTCATCCTATCTGATATCATATCCTTTATTTACATTTGCAAGCTAAATTTTTTCTTTGAAATGATCCATACTTTTTGTTGTTTGATTTTTTTTTATCAAACAATGCCTACTTAAATGCCAATAACCCTTTTTTTTAAAATTTTTTAATTTCTACATGGTTTTTCAGTGTCTGAATTATAGAGCCAAGGACAAATGATGTATTGTTTCTAGGGCACCTTGATGATTTTGTAATTTGTAATTTTGGATTTTATGAAAAAGCACAAAGAACAAATAATATATATTTGTTTTAGTTATATTAATACATGAACTCTTTTGGCTGGCATAGCTGCTGATCAAAGGTTTCTGCTGTAAATCCACACGTTTCAGGACATTTGTTGAATGTTCTTGTTATAATATCGACAAAAAAGTTGTTTTTTTTTTAAACACAAGTGAAACTTCATTACAAACACGTATCACAAACGTCTGCTAATTTGAAAAGCGTCATACAGAAAACCAAACATCCCCCCCCCCTCTCTTGTACCTCACCTCTTTTCCACACTACGGTAACGGCGTCTTATTCCTGGTAACGTTTCCCACCGGCAGCATTTTCCCGTCAGCGCTGCGTTTGCATGAAGGCCGCAGTATCTTTCTGCAGTCTGGTATGACTGGTCTCGGGCGCGTTATCTCCTCTCACGAAGGACAATCTCTCAGTTCAGTGTGCATTTGTTTTCGTGTGTGCTCAGGTAGTGTGCATATGAATGAAAATTGTGTGTCAGTGCCCATGTTTGTTACGTAACATTCCAAAGTGACCATGAAGGTCTGGATCTGTGGCATGACTCATCCTATTCTCCTTGGACACCAGCTGCAGCAGCAGCAGGACCAGTGGCAGCACCAGCGTTGGTCTCCAGCGCCATCTACTGTACTACCTTTGGAAAAGCACTTCTGTGAAACAAAACAACTGTATTTGCTTTCAGTTCCTTTGCTTGGTTGTTGTATTTTACACTTTCAAATTATTTTGAGCTTTCCCCCCACATCTTTCTTTTGCTTTTTTTTTAAATATATAAAGGTATGGAGGAGGAGCTCCTACTGAAGCTGTTTGATGGGAAAATCACATTGATAAAAGGGGATGTTTAATGCTTTGCTCTTTAACTATTATCCTTAACTAAATTACTTTATGAAGCCTTTGATGTTATTTTGAGAACAGTAAAGTTACATTAGAAACTTGAAACAGGATCAGTTGCTAATTTAACACTTTCAATCAAATGATTGCCGTTCCTGGTCATAGGGTGTGCTCACTCTTTTTAGTCACTGAGGTGACTAATTTTTCAGTTGCAAAAATGAAAGCATTAAATAAGTGGAATCAATTGTGCATAGACATAAATTTACACATTTTAAACAGTCAGTTCTGCTTATTTTAACACTGAACAGCTCACTAGTCATGCGCCTGACTATCTCTCTTTTACTTTCTTTGAATACTTTCCTGTAATTCCACTTTCCACCACCAAGTCTCCTTGTCCTCTTTCCAAACACCTTCTTGGCAGGTTCCCTCAGCACCACTTTCCCAGTCATCTGGTAACTCTTCCCTCACCACCCACACCCCGTCTCAACCCCTCCCTGAACTCTGCGCAACATCCTTCCCTCTTCAACTTCCATCGCCTCTGCCCTCATTTGCTACTTCCTCATTTATAAAGCCATCCTACAGACTACCATACAATAATGCCTAGCTTCATTCTCCCCGGACATCAACTTGCAGTCTCCTATCTCTTTCAGAGAGCACCTTCTGCGTGAGATGTAGCCCACACGTGTGCACCTTCCTCCACTCTTGCACAGTACGTCGCCACATGTTCTCGCCTCTTCTCGAAGGAAGTCTCTTAACAAACACGTAAATCGCTCCTCTGAAAATGTTTAGAGATTAATTACAGCAGGCAAACAGTTTTAATTGGTTTATAATTTCATTTCTTTAAATAAGGTTAAGACAAAGACTGCATCCATAAAATATCACCGCTGTTGATTGTATCATGTTTTTTTTGCCAGGCTTAAATGAAAATTTAATCTGCAACCTTTTAATGTACTCTTCAAAGCTCTTGTGCAATATTGTAATTTAACACACAGCAGCACAACATGTAAGATACAGCAACCTTGCTGGTGTTTTCAGACGTGTATATTACAAAAGGTATTCTGTTACTTGCTTTTGGGTTGTTCCAATCAGCACGCGCACATTTGCAGCTCTGAACTACTGTTACTGTTTCTCTTTTGTTTTTTCTTTTTGATGTTTAGGTGAGAAGAGCTGTTCTGAAACCTCTTGGTTGATCACAATCCACATCCATGGACATATGCTTTTGTAGACGGCCTTTGCTTTCTTTCAAAAGGCCAAGTTATTATTAGTAATTGATTTGTTAATTAATTTTGGGCATTCTAATCCAGAACCTTTGCTCCTCAGCTAAAGAAATTTGATATAGAGGGTTTATTTTTGGAAACTGAGCAATTCTCACATCTTCCAGCAGATGGCACCCGTAAGCAGGATCAATGGTTCCTTAATTACTGCATGAGTAATAAGTATGACCACGGATGCCAGATGCTGCATGTGGGTTATGTGGATCCAGAGTATAGTCCTGCCCAATGCCAAAAAAGAGCAGTTTGTTCAGGCAGAAGGATTTAAATTTACCTGGGATGAAGTAGATGACGGGATGAAGGGATGAAGATCATGCCATGGCCATGGCTAAATGCTCTATAAGACACTCCACAAAAATGAAATTGTTGCATATAGTTTACGTCAACAGGTTTGCAGGCATTTTGCACAAAAACATGCACCTCCACCATCAAAACTTTTCAGTGAAGGTATCAATTTTAATCAGTGGAGTGAAATATTGGTAGAGCTAAAATTCAGTTCATAAGATGCATAAAAATGTATACTGCATAAACAAAATTAGGTTTTGGGTCACAAGATGGAATCGCGACTTAAACCTATAGTAGACCTCCATAGCTCCGTAAATATCATCTATTATAATGTGGAGGAGGGGCCACTCCTACCTTGACAGCCCCCCGGGGCTGAAAGGCGTCTGTGGCTGAAAGACCACGGTAATGTACAGAGGAAAAATTACAAAAAATGTTTAATTGTCCAACAAGTTATGGACCCACACTTACTCGGAAATGGCTAGCACTAGACAGATGATGCACACTGACAGAATATGTCTGACTTACAACAGTCCATTTAATGTGCATTAAAAAAAAAGAGTCTCTGCTTTGCATAATGTAGCTTGTAAGGAAATTAAAATACATTTGCAATTAACTATGTTAGGGCTGACTGGTAAAAATCCTTATCACTCCACTTTACATTTAGATGAAATCATTTTATAATCTATGGAAGCATCTTTTATAAGTCTGTCTTCTGCACACCACAGTACTTTACACTGGCCAACAAAATTTAAAAATGAAAATATCGTGAGATAGTCCCACACTTAAATTTTTGGGCCAACTTTAGAATTCAAGGATTGACGGCTAGATACCCTTCCAACAAAACGTGAAAAAAAAAGAGAATAAACCTCATATCTAAATGAATGAATATCAGTAAGGTCAGCATTTATTTTCACATAATTTAATCCATCGTTTCTAGTCTCATACTGTCAATCAAACCTGTAATAACTGAGGCACGGATACATTAAAGTGAACATCTCATTTTCAGAAGGCAGAAGTCTGTTGCTACCATGCATATATTTCATAATATCTATAGATAAGGGCACCTGCACATAAATAAGTATAATTAGGTGGCAAGGTGCTGAAGGTAGAAGATAAGTTTTAAAAGTCACAGATAAAAAGGTCAGAAGGTTGAATCCAATATGAGAAAATTAACAACAAGGTACCAAAGCACCATGTCTGATTTCTTAGCTTTTTAAAAAAATCCTTTCAGACACTCTGTAGACTGGACAGTTTTAATAGTAATCCAGTAATTTACTGGTGCCTTAATGTCCTAAGGCAAGGGATTGCCAACTTGCTATTCACAACCCTTTGTCTAAAAGTGAAGTGTAATGCTAATGTGGAGTTCATTTAGGCATGCAGACATGGTCAAGACAATCTGAAACATCAGAAAAGGAAAGAAAGGTGATTTAAGTGATTTTGAATGCGGCACGACTGTCGGTGCCAGACTAGTACTTCAGAAACTGCTGATCTGCTGAGATTTTCCTGAACAGCCATCTCCAAGGTTTACAAAAAAAAAAGGCCCAAAAAAGCGAAACTATCCCGAGAGCAGCAGTTCTCTGGGTGAAAACATCTTGTTGATGCAGAGGTCAGAGGAGACTGGCCAGACTGCTTCACGCTGATAGGAAGGCAAAACTCAAATAACCACTCATTTCATCCAAGGTATGGAGAAGAGCATGTCTGAATGTGCAACACATGAAACCTTGAAACAGATGGTCCTTGAGCACCCGCGTCAGCTAAGAACAGGAAACTGAGGCTACAATTCGCATTGGCTCACCAAAATTGGACAATAGAGGACTACAAGGTCTTGAATAATCAGGCCCCATCTTATCTCAAAGACCTTATTGTTCCGTATCACCCCAACAGAGCTCTTCGCTCTCAGACTGCTGGCTTACTTGTGGTTCCTAGGATACTTCAGAGTAGAATGGGAGGCAGAGCCTTCAGCTTTCAGGCCCCTCTTCTGTGGAACCAGCTCCCAGCTTGGATTCAGGAGACAGACACCCTCTCTATTTTCAAGATTAGGCTTAAAACTTTCCTTTATGATCAAGCTTATAGTTAGGGCTGGATCAGGTGACCCTGAACCACCCCTTAGTTATGCTGCTATAGGCCTAGGCTGCTGGGGGGTTCCCATAATGCACTGTTTCTTTTGATTCACCTTATTTACTTTGTTTATACTCCACTCTGTATTTAATCATTAATTATTATTATTAATCTCTGGCTCTCTTCCACAGCATGTGTTTTGTCCTGTCTCTCTCCCCTTAGCCCCACCTGGTCGCGGCAGATGACTGCCCCTCCCTGAGCCTGGTTCTGCTGGAGGTTTCTTCCTGTTAAAAGGGAGTTTTCCCTTCCCACTGTCGCCAAGTGCTTGTCCACAGGGGGTTGTTTTGACTGTTGGGTTTTCTCTGTATTATTAGGGTCTTCACCTACAATACAAAATACTGTTTGTTGTGATTTGGCGCTAAATAAATAAAATTGAATTGAATTGAATTGAATTGAACCGGGAAAATGTTGCATGGCCTGATGAGTCTTGATTTCTGCAACAACACTTGGATTATAGGGTCAGAATTTGGCATAAACTACATGAAAGCACAAACACCCTGCCTTTTATCAGTGGGTCAGGCTGTTTCCAGTAACTGTGTGATGCTACTGTACTAATATGGACCAAAATCTCTGAGGAATATATCCAGCACCTTGTTGAATGTATGCCATAAACAATGAAAGAAGTTACACATGAGTGTCCAATGTTTGTGTATCATCTTAGCTGTTCCTATGGACAGACATCATCTTGTGCCTGTGGGGTTGAAGTTCCTAATGCTTCTCTTCCATTTTAAAATGCTGTTATACTAGCACGGGAAAGACATCTGTTGAGATAGAAGTTAGCTATACATTTCTCCAAATGCTTATTTGCATCATTATTATAATTTCTCTAGTGAACAGTACATCACATTTGGAAAATATGAGACATTTTTTTCTCAAACTGAACATTCAAGAAAGCAGGTAAGGGGCAGGTGTAAATATACTGTAGTTTCTGTAATAGTTACTGTTCAATTCATGGCACAACCTATAAATGACATAAATTTAAATTGGTCAGCGTGGAAGTCTGCATAATGTTTATGCCTGTGTAACCAATTTAGTGATGGAAAAATAGATTATAGTGTAATAAGAGGTAGATAAACACGAGTCAAGGAGCCAAGGATTCAAGCAATAAAAACAGGTCAGACAAAAATTTTAAGTTGGGTCGCAGCCCTTATACTGAAAATAAAAATGGCCAATATGTACAAAGATACAAAAAAATATGATTCAAAAACACTTGAAAACAACAATGTTCACACAAGGAAAATAAAAATAAAATAAACCAAATTGTGCAATAGGACATCCCAGATGCCACTGATGTGACTGATTAAATTACAACAACTCAACACCCCCTCTCTTGTTACTTTACCTATTTGCCAAGTTTTACACCTGGGACACATCTGGTTTACTGAAACAGGCCTGGGACAAGAAACCTGATGCCTGGCAAGCTTGTAAGTCCGGTCTCATTTGGTGTCTGAGGAAAGGACAAAATTTGTCATCCATTAATTAATAGACAAGCAGTATAAAATAGGATCTGAAATACGGCCCCGACAAGAAGAAATTCAGTGTGAGAGCTGAGAGACCAATATGCCATATAAATAATAAGTTTACAAATTTAATTCTGAAAACTTGTACATTTAATTTCAAAAAATGTGTTTTTAAAAATCTTTACTTTTTCATATATTTTGTATTTTATTTTATTAAATAAATTAATAAAAATAGAATTTTAAAAATCTGCCATTTGTTGTGTACTCTTCTTTTTTTGCAGTACTGCAATGATATGTCATCTGCAGTGCATTTTCACTGTATGTCTTGCTTTAACACAGTGTCCTAACCTCTTAGCAGAGGCCTTTGTCTCCCAGTACAGAAAACTTCATACTTACTTCATACTCTCTACTAATGCTTTCAAAATGGGCTGAGGAGACTAAGACAGCCATGGTTAAAAACAAAAAAAACAACCCCCCCCCAAAAAACAACAAGATTTAGACTGGTGCAAAATCTGGTCATAAATGAAACCCTGTGATGTAAAAAGCCCCAATTATCCATATTTAAAAAATATTTTCAGAGAAAGCTATTCTGAAAAGCTCGGCTAAAACCAGTGTTTCTGTGTCACAATCAAACATCCCTTTCCAAAGATATGTTTCCCACATAGCATAGATCCCTGCTGCATGATTAAGACATCAGCCATTAAAACATTCTGGGCTAACGGACTTTACTCTGCTGAACTGACCAGCTATAAAATACTGCATTGCTCTGATCATTTGGTTTTTTCACCTACTAATAATCTGGGCATCACCGCTTTGAAATAGCATATTAATTTGACGAAGAAAGTGCAGCCAAGTCATGAAACTTTCATTTTCTTCAAATTGTGGAGAACACGCCTGGATATTTAATCTTTTGAACTTCATTTCCAAAGAATAGTTTTTAACTGCAAACTTTGTGTGAGTGAAAATTTCAGAATTATCAGAGTGTCAGCCTTGCAATCATCTTAATAATAATAACAATAATAATAATATTCATGAATAATTATGGATATCAAGAACTAATCTGTAGCACACAGGAGCTACTTTACATCTATAATCATTCTTTATCTCGACAGCTGGGAAAGGCCCCAAACTTCTGGACAGTGTCAAGGGGCTTGTCGTCAAGTCTTATTGGCTCTTGCATGTTCTCAAGTGTGCCTTGATGGAGAGTGATTGTTTTCTTCACACTCACAACCAGGGAGAAGGCCTTGCAGAGCTCGTTCAGCCTGCTGATCATCTGCTGGAGGATGGTGGGGTTCTAAGCAATGAGTGCAACATTGTCTGCAAACAGCAGGTCACACAGTGTTGTCTGTCAGACCAATGTCTGTTGGTTTTGGCTTTGAAACGCGAGAGGTTAAACAAGGAGTCATCAGTCCTCCAGTGGAGGAATACTTCAGAGTTCTGGAGTCCTGTGTTATAGCAGTATGACAAAGTAGATACCGGAGAGGGTAGGAGCCAGTACACATCCCTGCTTGATCCTTCCTCTAACTTTGAAGGTCTCAGATCTTCCTCCATCAAACTGGATTGTGGCTTTCATCCCATCGTGGAGGACACGAGCTTCAGGAGGACTGGTAGGCATCCAACAGCTCTGCGAATCCAAGATCTGCTGACCATGTCAAAAGCCTCGGTCAGGTCAGGTCTTGCCGCTGGAGAGCCGGCCGGTTGCTTTGCTCATTTCCTCCATGTCTGGGATTGTGTCGAGTTCAGATCGTGGGAGAGTGATCAGTGGTGTTTGGTCTTCCAGATGGTGTTCCACTGAGTAGAGGTCCGAGCAGTGCTCAACCCAGCACTCTAGCTGCTCCTTCTTTTGACTATGACTTTTTGGATTTAATGGGAGTCACCTTGGTCTTGCTTGAGCCAACTGCTGTTTTGAGTTTGTCAAACATCATCTTTTTGTAGATCTGAGTGTGACTGGGTGGGTGTGGAGTTGTAGGACAGCAGTGCTTTCCGTTTCTCTTCCACGAGAGGGAGCAGAACCTCGGCGTACTTCTCCACCCAGTCTTCACACATCTTATGGCCGAACTCGGGTTTTTCCATTTCCGGTCGATAGACCCTGCCGTGCTGGTGTTGAGACCTTGGTCTTCAAGGCAGTCAGTGAGCTTAGCAGTGAAATTGTTGCATGAGGCAGGGTCACGCATGTTGAGAGTATATGACCTTTAGATCTTGGGCTGCTTAGCAGAATGGGACTTCTTTGCCAGCTTAGCTGTGGAGGGAACCCGTTTCGCAATCAGCTAAAATGTCTGGCGGGGTTTGTTGTGCCACTTGTTCACTCTGAGATTCCAACTGGGGTGCTGATACTTTCCAGGAGATTGTTGCGCACCGTCCTTTTCGTCAAGTCCTTGCCAAAAGAATGTGTTATTATTTTCCTTGTTGGAGCTGGCATTAGGTTACCGAGTTTCTTGTGGAGTAGCTATGTCCCCGCTGAGTCTGTTTGATGACTGCCATTTTCCTGGTACTATGGTCTTCTCCTTCAATTCCGGTACATAAATAAATATATGCAGCAACATAGAAGGTGCATGTGTTTCCTGATATGATAACAGCATTGCAGCACATTTCACTGGGTGCTGTGGGGAGTGAACGAGAAGATAGCAGGAGAAGGAGATATGATGAACTCATAATTGGATGAATGCTGAATATCTCACTCCACTAGGCAACAGAAAATGAAAGAGTCTCCTACTAGCTAACCAATCACCAACTTTGCATATGAATAGTAAGAATATGAGAAATCATAACCATGGCTTTAATAATAACTACATCTGGAACATGAATTATTTATGAGGTGTGCATCCCACACTGTGAGGGCTTTGTGTGTGAGGGAGCGTGAACATTATGGACTACATGTGTTATCTTCTCGGCACCCCTTCTATTTTCTCATTAAATATAGAGAGGAACAATAATCACGCTTTTTTCCCCCCTTTTTAAAAAGTGTTATATTTTGGCACTGCTGAATCCTTTACTCTTCGTATCTGTTCTCCATAAAATCGGTTGTTGGCACAGAGGGAGAGAGAAAAACAAACAGGCTGTTTTTTGTTGAAGTTGTGATGACAGAATGTGGGCCAATGTTTACTCATCTTGGGAATGAAAGACTGACTTTGCAGAGGATTTAGAAGTTAGACAAGCATGTCCAAACACACATCCATACCTTCTGACTGAAGTCCTTCTCTTCCTTGCCTCTCCTTCTGACACTTTCTCCTTAATTAGTTTGTCTCCCTCGTTCTTTCTAGTTCTTTCTACTAGCTTCTCTCCATCCTCATGCTGCCTGTCCTGCTTTCAAAGCAATACTTTACTTTGTAACAAATGAGTTTTCACGCAGTTTCAGCCAGGGAAAATTGAGTGCTCGAGTGACTTAGAATAGGAACATGTTGTATATTTCATTTTCGAGATGGAAATAAACTTGCCTCTAACCGCTTTGATGTTGGCATTTGATTATGCCAGTGTTTACCATCCAGTCACTCTCGCTTCATCGTGGATGCTCTGAATAGAGCACTAAGATCTGACTGCAAACCTTTTATTCCTCAATTTATCTCGTTTGCACAGGGTGACTTACCTTCTGGTTCAGTGATTCATTTCTGCACTAAGGCAAGAGCTCGGGTGAAATATATTTTCAGAGCTCATTGAAAAAAATACAGGGTCATGCAAAAACTGCTGCGTTGATTTTCATGAAACTTCGTGGAGAGGTGAAGCACACCTAAAGAAGCACTCACTACATCTTGGCACGGCTATGGTTCAGAGGTAGATTCAGGAATTATTTGACCTTTTCATTAATACAATGTATTTATTTATTTATTTTTTGCCTGTCTAGAGAATTATGAAACTGCCTAGCTAATTTCAAATAACACAGTAGAGAAATGGAGCAAAGCTGAAGGACTCACCTACTGATCTGAATCACTTCTAAAAGCTGCTTTTAGGGTCTAAAAATGGTTTAAATTGCTCTAAGATGAACTGAGAGACGCTTTAATTCGAGGGACTTGGCACGTGTATGGAAAGGCATCCTGAACATCACCAACCTCAGGAGCAGCAGAGATCCGCTGACAGGAACCAGTGCATTACTAGCTGAGGAGCTGAACCATTTCTTTGCCCACTTTAAGAAGGGATCAGACAACAACATGGACCGTCCTCAGCTGGACCCTGTTGACAACTCTTTGACTCTGCAGGTACATGAGGTTAAACAAGTGTTGAGATCTGTGAATGCCAAAAGGCAGCTCCTAGCCGGTCAAAAAGGTTGTTATCATCGTTTTAATCGAGGATCACTGTTCTGGTGTGACATGGACTGGAGTGGGTGTCTGGAGTGGATCTGGATTCATCGTAGTCCCTCCCAGCAGCCAGCTACCGCTCTAATTCCGCTGATTCGAATGTTATCAGTCCATAAATGCACTTTATTAACAGTTTTCAGTCCCATAAGTGTAGTTCAGACAGGCCCTCCTGCACCTGCTAGCTGTCTCAGTAGGCCGTTATTACTAATTTCAGCGGAATCCAGATCCACTCCAGACATCCACTCCAGTCCACGTCACACCAGAACAGTGGTCCTCGATTAGAACGATGATAACAACCTTTTTGCCGGCTAGGAGGTGGAGGCGGCCCCTCCTGGCCCTTAACTATGGGTATGGGTCCATTCAATGGACTGACAACATTTGGCTGAAGGCAGCAGGCCCCCATGGGATCTCTGGCAGGGTGCTCAAGGACTTTGCTCACCAGCTTGCAGAGATCTTCACTGACATCTTCAATCTCTCTTTCTTTTCATTCTGTGTTTCTACACCACTTTGCATTTAGTTAGTTTTAGTTAGTTTGCAGTTAGTTAATCTATGGCTCTCTTCCACACCATGTATTTTGTCCTGCCTCCCTCCCTTCACCCTGGCGGTTTCTTCCTGTTTAAAGGGAGTTTTTCCTTCCCACTGTCGCCAAGTGCTTGCACACAGGGGGTCGTTTTGATTGTTGGCTTTTCTCTGTAATGTAGGGTCTTTACCTTACAATATGAAGGCCCTTGAGGTGATTGTTTGTTGCGATTTGGCGCTATATAAATAAAATTGACTTTTACTATCTCTCCTTTTTTTGGGGGGAACCTATAAACTTTTGTTTAATGTGTGTGAGTGTGTGTGTACATGTATGTATGGTAACAGTTTTTCTTTTACAAGAGACAATACATTTTGTTGTATATGACCAGGCAATAACAATGAAGAAATTCATTCATTCATTCAATGGGGGAGTTATATAACAATAAAAATATACTATAGCTGAAAGATGGGTTATAAAACAAAAGTACCACCATGTAGTGTCTGGAGTGGCTGCTGTTGTTTTGCAATACACCAGATTAAATGCATTTACATATTGGACATTTAAGAGAAAACTTTTGCAAAAACTCAAAAGAAATGACAGCAAATGCCATTAGTAATTACAAGATTAAATCACTTAAATATCATCATCATTATCACCACCGTCATCATAATCATTTCCATCATCACTGACCTTCAGAACTGATTTTGAAGCATCTAAAATATTTATAGCATTCAAATAGGTAATCAGAGTCATAATCAGGTTACACACACACGCACACACACAAACATGTAGGCATGCATGCATGCACACAGCATGCCTCCACAAAGGAGATACAGGCTAACAGCTGCTGAACACTGCACTGGTAAATATTTGAAGAGGCACACACATTTTCTCACCAGCTTGCTTCCCCCTGCTGATGTACTGGGTGGTGTTGTGGCCAAAAATGATGTACATGACTTATTGATGCGACGAACGCTAGACGATGAACGGCGGAAAGAAAATAATAAGAATTTATGATCGTTACGAAGGGAAGGATTGCTGTTGTGTGCTCATTAAAACTGAACTTGTTTACGCACGTGTTGTGAATGAACTGAGGTCTTCAAGTTACTTCAATAAACTGATAAACTTCACGTGAAATTTCAGGTCTTCTTCCCAAACTTCACACGTATTTGCTGCTCGTGTTCTTGTCCCACAGTTTTTGCGTATTTCTATGATCTGATATTTACGCAGCTGTTAAATTAAGAGAAAGTCCGGTAATGGCTTGTCTGTATTTCCCAAATAATGAGATTTTATCAAAGCTGTTGCCCGACAACTCTGATAAAGATTCAACTGCGGTCTGCATCCGCCACTGCTTTAAAGGTTTAGGTAGTTTCTTGTCATAGGAAATTGCAGTGGCTCACATTCACTTCATGGGCACAAACCATAACTGCTAAATGCCTAACGCACACACAGGCACACACACTGTACATGCAGTACAGTGTACCGCTAAAGAGTAAACATTTGTGTCTTGTCAGCACTTTCTTGTCACTGTATGGGTATCAGGGCAGCTGTTAAGACACTTAATTTGACTATAAAACATACTTAATGTACTTTTACACAAAGGATTGGCAGCAAGAAAGCGGTTATTGCAATACCAGCTGGGGGAGCTGGAAACTGATGAGAAGGAGTTGTTCTTGGTCTATAACCATTGCTGTCTGCGTGTGTTGTTCCCACTGGGTGTTTACCTTAGCAAATACAGGTAAAATATTTCCCCAGTTATATGTGGAAAGTTTTTGGAGAGGCAGGGCCTTGCTGCACTCGTCTCTATTCTGTGTTCTTCTGATCACGTCTGCTCACATCTTCATTCAGGGGCCATTTCTTTCTTTCTTTCCTTCTTTGACTTCAGTCCTCTTTGTCGGACACACTTAACCCCCCCCTTCCACTTGTTTTTTTTTTTTAATTATCCCAATCCGCTTGTTTTAGTCCTGCTGTGTAATCACAGTATACAATACCTAAACGCTCTGTTTGTCTCTTTATCCCTCTGTGCACCATTCATTCTTCTCCTTAGATTTTTACCTGTTATTTCAGTTTCTCGTTTGCCTTCCTGCTCTCCCCACAACATTGTACTCTCTCCTACCTGCCTGCCTTATAGTCCGGGGCGATTACAGTTTTTATGTCTTTTTTTTAATTCTTGATTTGTGTAGCTGTCCATGGCCATTGCTTGGATTGTTACTCGTAGTGCTCTTGAAACCAAAATGAATCCTGAGTGTTTCTCAGCAGCAGCAGCTTAGCTTTACTTATCGTGACAAATTTTTCTTTCCTACGAGTCCAAATGAAGTAACCCGAATGTGATGTTGATGAAGACATTTGTGCTTTATAGATCCACGCACTCTCCCATGGATGTACCTGTGTGTGGCAGTACACAATTAAATACAGAGCATTAGTAGGGCCATTAAATAAAGAACTTGGCTCAACCCATTCATTTAGATGAAGCCAATTAGAGGAGCTGTCTGGGGATAAGGCCCTCACTGGGCCATTTATATATATATACAGCTAAAGAGGACACACACACACAAACACACATGCTTGTATAGGTGTGTATGTGTGTGTGTGTTAGAGAGAGCTTTTCATAAGATAAATGAGTGCTGCTTAACAGTGCAGTAAATACTGAGGTCTCACAAGGGTATTGCTCTCTTTATTTCTTGTGTAACTCTTTTTCTCAAACATATGCTTACATTAGGTCTGCCGCGGTCTCTCCCTAATTAATCCCTTAACTCCTTCTTGGTGTCTTACGCTCACTCACCGGACAGCCGTGGAGACATAAACTCAAGAATAAATTAAATAAATAAGTAATAAATTAAAAGACCAAAAAGAAACTGCTTTTGATTCTTCAAAATACAAACACGAGACAGCGTGACCTCGACTGAGAAGGCGAGCCTTTATTGGCGCACATGCTGCTCTCATTGCCCTCAAAGCTGTTTTCTTTTAATCTGAGTCATGAATGAAAAAATAGCTGCACTGAAAATAATCCATAATTTGAGAGCCTAATGATCTATCCTAGATCTTTTCTGTCTCGGGATCTGCACATACTTTTTGTTAATGTTCCTTTTTGTCTCTTCGTGACTCCTCCTTATTGCTTTTCCAGAACCATTTTTTTCTCTTTATCTAATATTAACTTTGTTTTTGTTTTTTTACCCCCTCTCTCTACCTGTGTCTCCTGTTTTAGGCTGTTCAGGCATATCATCATTTATCTTATCACAACATACCATCATCATCCATCACCGCAGGTGTTGTGGGATGTGAAAAGTGAGTGTGGCATGTGTGCATGTTTCAGAAAGATATTGTAAAGTGGTGTGATAAAACAATATCAACCCTTATTGATGATGAGAACTCGGATGCTTATAAAGGAAGTAAAACTTTACCAACAGCACCAACACAGGAACGAAGAGATTAATCTGCCAGGCATGCTAAGTGCTTGCATTTATTTCAGACTGCCACTTCAAAAGCTGCCACAGTTGACAAAAGACCGTGTGAATATAAACAACAGTGTCACGTTAAAATGAATCCCCAAAGACAGGTAGAGTGAACGTAAAAAAACAGGAGGAAAACGTGAGGAGGGAAAATGTGATTTTATTCTTCAATCAAAGTGGCAGGCACTTTCTTCTTAATGCAAGGAACAATTTCAGCTCAATTTAGTTTCCCATTAAAAATATAATCATGTCACCAGATGAGAAAGTGATTCAATCAAAACTTCAGAATCAAAAACTAAAATGATATGAAAGAAATTATTTCCTTTTCTTAACTAGAGTGCTGGGTGTCTATCCATAGCCAGACATTATTTTCACGCCAATCCAAGTACTCCCCCCATCGCGGTCTCTCCAGTCTAATTTCCCATCAGTTTCTCTGGCCAGTCACAAGTGCCGTTATTTTTATGGTTGGAAATCATCGGGTACATGTAAGCAATTTTTTTATTTTTTTTTAAGTCAAATCATACAGTGTATGAGAGCAAAATTGGTTGAATTGAAAGTGCTTATACCTTCGCAATGAGAGTTTCTAAAGCACATCAATTGCTTCTTGAACTTGTTAAAAGTTACAGACCTCGTTTCAGTTCACACCGGGGAACTGCAATTACCGCTGGTGGCAGCTCCCCACAATCAACACTTCAGAAGTCGTTCAGGGAGAATGTGTTCCAACTAAAGGTGCAATCTGTAACATACCCCTGCACACAGAGACTGCAAAAGAGAGACTTTGTAAGTTCTGCCGATCAGTGGCAGCGATTTCTCAGTTTGCGACTGCTACGATTTAAGTTATTGCAACACACACACACACACACACACACACACACTGCCCAACTCTATATTTGATGGAAAAAATCTTTCCTAAAGCAAAAAAGGTCTGCCCTGCACTGGTTTATCTGGTTATTGTGCACAATTTAATAGTTAGATATTTAAAATAATTCAACATTTATTAATTTTTTGTCATAATTGCATTTGATTTCATTGCTCTTGGATAAGACGTACAGTTAAATTTACGAATGACTCGTTGTCACGGTCCGTGGGTCTTGGACCCAGAGTTCTGAGTTTCTTGTGAGTCATTGTCAAATTTTCCTGTATAGCTGTGTTCTCCCCACTGTTTCCCAGTAATTACACACGGCTCTTGGATTGTGGTTTTCTGTTTTTGGACTGTGAATTACTTTTGTCAGTTCGTCAATAAATGTTCAGCTTTGCGCTCACCTCCATCTACTGCGTTCTCCATTTGGGTCCTCGAGCAACCTGACACTCGTTCCTTTGTTCTTTTCTGTTTGTCTTGCCCTTATGCTATATACCCCTTTGTTTTTCCTGTGTGGGGAGGCGTGGAAACTGCTTTGAAATGTGAGCGGATAAAAATTAAAATGAAATAAAAATCCAGTTCATCCATTTTCCGTTGCTTATCAAATTCAGGGTCGCTTTTGAGTCTGAAGCCTCTCCCAGCTTTTGTAGGACAAAAGGTGAGGTACATGTTGGAGTGGTGCAGGGCTAAAATATAGAGACAGAAAGCCATTCATGCCTACAGGCAATTCCTAATCACCAGTTAGCTGAACAAGCGTGTCTTTGTGCTGTGAGAAGAAGCCGGAGCACCCACAGAGAACCCAAGCAGGTACAAGGAGAACATGCAAACATGCAAACTCCACACAGACCTCTGGCCATGAGGTGATAATCACTGTACCACCGTGGCGCCCGAATTAATTAAAAATGAAAGGAAAACACTGCTGATGTAGAAATAGCATATTGATTTATTAAGCAATCAAACTCTGCAAAATATAGCAAAACATTCACCGTGTTCTGATGTCTAAATTTAGATTTTACGTGTGACGCAAGTGAGCAAAGAGCATTGTCACGCTGTCATGCATGCCTCAACTGTTAGTTTTGCATTAGGAAACATATTTACAACAGCAAGTTTTTTTCATCCAGATCAACAGAAAAGTCTTTGAGGGCTAAAAATATCTTTACAGCTGCAGGAAATGTACTTCTTATGTTTGCTAGATTAGCTAACTAGCAATTTTTGGGGGGCTTTTGAGGGTCATGTTGAAAATATCACAGGAAATGAAGGATCAAAAGGTCCCCGTAAATCAAGAATAAAGGATAAATGGAAAGCATCAAGTAAAAGCAAAGTGTGACCTTACTCAGTCTGTTATGCACTCTCAGTCTTCATTATTAGTCATCTGTAATATGTAACCATAAAAGCTAATATAGTAAAAACAAAGTAAGAAACCATCACAGTGCAAGTGTTAATAGTATTTGCCACTAGATGTTCCCAAAGAGACATATTTTACTGACAGTACCTTTAAGGTCCACAGCATGTTCCCATCCCTTACTGTGACTCACACAAGTGACCTTCCAATCAGAGGCTGGATTTTTCAATCTCCAGACTACAAACAACCCAGCCTGGCCCTCTCTGTGACCCACAGGACTTGTGTATAAATATAGATGCCTCGAGCCATGGTGTGTGCGAGTGAATTGATTGTAACAACATGAGGCAGCTCTTGGTGGACTCGGCGCTCAGAAGGGAGAGCAGACAGAGCCGGACAGCAGCATGCATCACACACATCTCGAACCTGACCTTAATTTTATTCTGAAAACAAAGAATCTGTTTTTCAGCTGGACTCAAGCCACACTCAGATTAGAGCTGCAACATCACAAACAGAGAGCAGGAATTGAAATTCAGTAAGCAGCCATTGCGCTGCTGTGATGTTGGAATAGGCTGTTGGGGGGGGGGGGGAGGAGCTCGCTATAATCAGACCAAATCACAAAGTGAGTCTGCACACAGGAACACAAAGCATCCCATTCTTGCTAATTGAGATACTGCAGCGGCAACCTATTTACCCAAATTAAATTTTGATATTGAGCATGGGCATTAACTAAGGATTTTCTTTGCAAGAGAAGCGATGAAATTAAACTGTTTCATAAGCAGAAACAAAAGCAGCCATGTTATTAGTGGCACACTGTGAAGCATTTAGCTGCTGACACCATTTTTTTGGGATATCTTGGTAGTGATGAACTTAAAAACTTAGATTCAATCATCATCCAGTGCCTTTTGGAGGGGGGAGGGGGGGCACCTCTGAAACCTCCGTGGTTCAGTAATAGGGAAGGAGCGTACGGCAAGGTTATTATCGATAGCAAAAAAATGAACGAAATAATGAAAACTGAAATTGAAAATACATTTTTGTTAACTGAAATAAATAAAAATGGTAATTAAAAGGAAAAGACGGTAACTAACTAGAACTGTATTGCGTGCTTACAAAACTAACTAAAACGAACTGAATTTATGGATTAAATGTCCTTTGGTTTCATATTTGTCAGTTTATTTTAAGCTTTGTGGATTGATGTGAAATCTTTTTTTTTTAGCTGGGAGCACCATACGGCATTTCACTGTGTGTGTGTGTGTGTGTGTGTGTGTGTGTGTGTGTGGGTGGGGGGTGTGCGTGTGTGTGTCTGCTAACTGCGGCTGTCTGCAAAATAATGGCAGCAGCAAACCTTTTGAGAAAGTGGCAGAGTCCCATTTGGGATTTCTTTGAGTACGATAGCGAGAGAGAAGCGAGTGTCTTGTTGTGGATGATGGCAAAATGTGTGTAAACACTTCTCAAGGGGAAAACTTCGACAGTAACCATAAGGAACAATAATCATAGTATCAATACAAGGACTCACACGTGTTGGCACATTCCTGGAGGGAGATTGCTGAAACTATCGGAAAGGACGTGAGGGAAGAAGCGGGAAAATTAGAGGGACAAATATGTTTGCACCCGAAAAAAGCCGACCACAGCAAAGAGTGAGGACTGACAGGTAAATGTTTCTTTTTTTTTTTTTTTTTGTGAAGGAGGACACCTGAAACACTTTCATTAAAAAAGAATAAGACATTTATTATATTGAAGAATCGGAAAAGGATAAGATGCACTGAGACAGAGAAGTTAGTCTAGCATTATCTATCTGTTGCTCTCTGTCTGGTGTATTATTTAATTCTTTATTATCTGGTTGAACCACTGTTTATTAATTAACTTACTGGAGTTTACTTTGAAACGTTTGTCCTTTGTTCACTGAGTAAAAAATAATTACTAACAGGACAACAGGAGTGAAAAATGTCCCAGCTGACACTGCATGTAAAACACCGGGACACAACCGCACCCACAATGCACCTGCAAAAACATAGTGGTCTAAGTCAGGCTTAAAATAGTGAGTATCCAACCAAGCTAGCATCTCTGAGTAGCTCCTCTGGCTCTGACAGAGAACCAGCATCGCGGCCATGCAGCAAGGTGACAACCATAATGGACCGTTTTCACTGTTGCATGGTAATAATAATAATACACAAGAACACCGCAAGCGGGGAGGATGCATCGATAAACTTGCTCATTGAGACTGGGACGTTCACACCACTGTGACACACACAAATACAAACACGCGCAATCTTGAAAAGCTGTATTTGAGCTTTGATTCCGGCAAATGCAAAGAGTTCAGTTTTTTTTTTTTGTTTACAACAGTGATTCCCAAAGTGTGGGTCCCACTGTGGCGCTGCAGGTGGGCCACAGTAATGAGAGAAATTCAGTTTGAAATTACACGTTACAGTTACACATTTACATAAATGTATTTATTTTTTTTATAAAAAGCGAAATAAAACTGATAACAGGAAGTGGTTGCTGCTTTTGCATCGATGTTTGTGGTCACAGATTGGCATTGGCACTTATGACTGTGCAGAATTAGCAATTTATATCCAACAGCCTGTATTTTATTTATTTTTTTGTTGTTTTGAATAAAATCTTCAAGGAAATACACCACTCTCTCTTGCATTTTGATTAGAATAAAGATTTAAGATTGGGTGGAGGCCCATGGGATTTTCTGGTGCTGGACCACAGCACTCATGACTTTGGGAACGGCTGGTTTACAATTTTGTGAAACATTCACCATGTTCTCATGTTAAACAGCACATGCGAGGTATTATTAGTCTGCTGAACTGAAGCTGTACCTGCATCTACTGCTAGGCAGTCCAATTTATTCCTAATTCATTTTTTAGAAAAATATTTTTATTAATATTTTTCTGTTTTTGAAACAAGCATTTATAAATGCTTATTTCAAAAACTGAAAAATATACTTTTAATACTACTACTACTACTAATATATTACTATATAATAATAATATAATAAACTCTCCAATAAACTATTATTAAACTTTTTTATTAGGCTTGTCTCATGATGTTCATGTTCATGTTCATATTTTAATGAGCTTTTGTTGAGTTCTTATTACACAGTAGCATCTTGAACCTGACAAATAAAGTATGAAAAAACTAAAATTAATACTAGAACTAATAAAAACTAAACTAAAACTAAACATTAAACAAACAAACAAACAAAAAAAACTAATAAAAACAAGAAAAATACTCTAAAAACTAATGAAAAGAAACTGAAATAGAGAAAAAAGTTACAATGAAATAAAAATAAACTATGATGTAAAATCCAAAACTGTTATAACCCTGGTGTATGGCAGACAGAGGCAGTTAAAAGTTTAGAAGTGGGAACAGCAAACAGGGTCATATGTTTTTTTCCCCAGGTTTATTTGTAATGTGTGGAGGAGATAGGGAGAGGCAGAGGGGAGAAGGAAGGAAAATGAAGGGGAGGAAGGATGCAAAGATCTCACTTCTGAATTTGCTAAATGTCTACATTTAGCCATCACTCATCCCCTATGGTGTGTGTCTACGCCTGTGTGTTTTGCCCATTAGTCACTGAGAGCTTTCTTGACGAAGCGCTCTTAATTGCCAGACTCTGTTGTAAGATACTTTTCTTTCTCTACATCTCCCCGTCTCATCTTCTCTTTGTTTGTGTGTCTGAGTTCCTACAGGAAGATGCACGTCGTATTATTGTGACATAAGATCTGTTACATTTTTTTATGTGTATCACTGTTAGTCTAAATGGCTAAGTCTAGCTAATCCTTGAACAAATTTTTACCAAAGTTAAATACAAAATACAGCTGTAATTTGCGCTTTTTTTTTTTTTTTTGCCAAACTCTCAACCCATTTTCACTCACTAAAACAAATTTTGCACAGTGGCTCACATGTGATGCGTAACAGAAGCCACAGATAGAAGGAGTTGGACAGTTACAGCACATGTGATATGCCTACACAATGTGTTTCGGCTGCTGTGTTGCCAGAAGACGTTATAAGCAAAACTGGGTTTTGCTTATGTGTTGATAAATGTATCTCGGCTCTTGTCAGAAACAGTATTATTTGTGTTGGCATCTATATTTGTCTTCCTACTATCCCTGCCTTTGTTCACAACCACAAACAAACAACTTTGTCTCTCTGACTTGTCACCTCATGCAGGCTATGATGCTATGGCGCTGCCATTGTGTTTTTTCCTGTTTAAAAGCAGCTCTTTATCCCCACTGTCCCCAAGTGCTTGCTTAAAGGCTCTTGTTGGGTATTATATTGTATGTATCATATTGTACAGTCCTTCCTCCCCTGAGATGAGTTGTTGTGAAATTGTAATTAAAGACCAAACAGATTCAAACTGAAAATTTTGAGTTGTTAAATACAACACGTAGCTTGCTTAATAAATACAAGCAAGGTTAGGTATATAATCAGTAATGTAACAAATTATTGTTTTTAATAAATTAATTTGATTACTTTTTTAATGAGCTAACCCAGTGTGTTGATATAATGGGTACCAAACTAGCTCTAAATTTGGCCATTATTTTTATCTGGAAGGAAACGTATCCAGATTACAAAGTAAAATAATAGGACTAACCAACAGCCCTATCTGAATACTCAATTTTAATGCGTTGTTCTCTGGATGCAGCAACAAAAAACACGCAGGATTGCATTGATCATATTGCACATATAAATGTACAGGAGGAGAGACACAACAATCAGTCTACTCTTTTTAAAAAGATAATTATATACACACATCACAGCTTAATGCATGATGTGTGTATATATTATGAAAGATCAGTCAAGTCACACCTGCTTGCTACATCATCACCAGTTAAGTCGACTGTTTGCTGGCTACCAAAATGACAATCAGCCTGACGGTAAATGACCCAACGCAGCTGACGCAGGCTGAAAAACCAGAAAGGTATGCACTTAAGCGTGAGTGAGCCTCTTCACAAGAAAACGCCAAGTGCCACAGTCTGCCAGGGTACCACTTGGCTATTAGCATATCGGTGCTTCTTAGCATGGCAGTTTGCTCACTTGTGTGCGTCATTGCCTGGGTGTACCAAAATGGCTGCATATTTTCACATCCATACACACCTGTCTGACATTCAGATGGTTGGGAGATATCTTGGAGTTGCTGTAGGTAAATGTAACCTGAGTCACTGCACATGGCCTGGACGTAAGTTAAATTAGCAGACTAGAGAGGGAGTTGTCAAAGAGACCTTTAGGGAGAAGGCTTAATACTGTCTTTCACCTTATCTCAACGCTCCTGTCTTGTCTCTTGCAGAAACATGAAAGACCTGCCCATTTGGAATCAATCACAGAGTGATCAATGACTGGTGGACAAGGGCATGGCAAAAAGCAACCAGCATCCCAACATGATAAATGGTATACAGCCAAAGGACGCAGAAGGCCAGCACAATGAGACTGACGTTTCCATGTGAAAATGAAAAAGAAAACAGCCGAAAGGTAAAATGATCCGGAGCGCATCATCGGCTCTAATGTGCTGGCTAATCTCCAACAACTACCTTGAATAAATCACTAACTGCATTTCCATCTGCACTCAGACAAACGTTAATGCTTACACAGGTTCATTATGTCTGGATTTCAGCAGGGAGGAGACAGTTCTGACCACTTTACCTTCATGATTGCATACAGAAATGAGTTTGTGCAAATAGTCAGCACCAACTGTATAAATACTTTCCCCTTACAATTTTCAAAAACTGCCTGCCTCATTCTTCTTTATATGGTAGCTTTATGGATGCTACTTACCACACAGTAGTCTGCGTTTTCTGTGTCAAGGCCTGGACTTGACCATCGTGAGCCTTGGGGATGGCACACTTTCAGTTCCATTGCTAAAGCTTCACATTGCAGTTTGTTGTTTGGATCTTTTGATTGCGAGGACTGATTTTTTTTGGAACAGTGTTGTGCTTGTCAGGTTCTGAAAATCCAAGAATCCTGCCGTAGGCATTGATCTCTGGGATGAAGCGGCTTGCCGAGGGGCTCTTTTTCTTCACCAACACGTTTTTTCTCCCCTCAGGGCTTCCCTTGATTCAACGTAATCTTGTTGACCCTTGACTTGACTTTATACTTTGAAGCCAGTGCAGGATTTCTCCCTCTTTGTCTCTTTCCCCTTGATGCAACACAAATCCTGAGCCAACATCACTATTCTAATCATAATGAATGTCAAAGCAACGCTAACTTAAGAAACCGAAAGCTCCAGTTCTAGAGCTATGGGGCGTGAGATGGAGCCAAGATTCAAATTACTTTTGATTTTTGACAGGATCACAAGAGGAAATAAATATCGCTTGCTTCCTTGTCCCCAAGAAAACTTTGCAAGGAGGAATTATTTTTCTCCCTTCATTTGTCAGAGGTAAAAATGTAATGGAAATTAAAATGTGGGTGAGTCATCTTATGCAGCTGGGACTAGCAATGAGGGAAAAAATCCTTCAGCAGAAGCCAATGTGAAATCATCTTTTGAGTTAATTGTCAGTTTTTTTTCCTGATATAAATTAATTCTCATTGTTCTGATGTGCAATTCTGTCAGTACAGCTCGTGAGAACTCTTTTAATAAATATGTGGCGTGCAGATTTAACATTTTGTGTTTTACATTTTCTTCTTTATAGCGTTTTAAAATGCAGCCATTAATGCAAAGGGGCCTTAGGAAAACATAATGCAGATAAATAACTAAACTTCCATATTCACACCATGAGAATACTCTTTTTTTTTAATATGCACATTTCCATATGGCTAGAGAATACTCGAGTGGATGGCATATAGAGCAGAAAAGGATGATGGGCAGATGATAGCAGAATAAACAAAAGACAGTATCATTATCATTAGGACTTTAGCTGTTCCACCATCTTCACATTGTCATTACTTTCTTTAATGTTCTGTTATCACTTTTCTCTTCTCTATAAAGCATCCTAAACACAAATATTGGAATTATTTAATGTGTTGGCTCTTTCTCCTTTGCTTCTGATCGGATCTCTTGTTCAGCTGCAAAACACAACCGACTAGAATAATAAAAAGTCAACACCCAAGAGCAATTAAACATGTGCAACCCCAACACCAACAAAGTTTGAATGTAAAAACACAATGCACGGATCTGACCCATATTTTATTTACAATAGAAATCAGAAAACATATCAAAACATAGCGTTGCCTGGTTGATATGTACAAGAGCGTCCCTGAAAAAGACATTGTTTGGATGAAAGCATAACCTTGACTGGTACTGTTTGTCTTTTGGCACTTTGTTACTAGCTGGCTGCAGCAAACACGTGACTTATTCCCATTTTTTCTTTAGTTGAATCTACAAAAAATAAAAATAAAAATAAAAATGCCTAAAATAACACATTCCCCTCCCCCTGCCTCCTCTTTTAACAGTAATTAAAATTGTATTTTTGTACCTACAAGGTGATTTCAAAAGAGTCATTAGCCAAAAACCTGGCATATCACAGCCTTGTGTGCAGTATGTCCATAAAATGTTTGAGGAAACTGGACAAGTGGAGGACAAAAATGAAGTGGCAGACCTAACAAACAATCTTTAGGAGATTAACAGTACCTGAAAGTCAAGTCCTTAAGAAATAGGAAAAAAAAAAATCCAGCAAAGAGCTGGCACAGGACCAGAGAGATGAATCTGGCCATTCAGTTGATACTGTTTGCTGAAGCCTCATCAAAGATGATGATGAATAGAGTTTGAAATTTTTGGAGCAATTTTCAAGAGAGAAATACAACAGTGAGTGTCTACAGCCATCTTCAAAACACGGCGCAAGTTTTGTCGTGGTTTGGGGCTGCATTTCAGTCTGCAATGCTGGAGATCTTGTCGAGCACAGACAAGTATTGTCAGGTTGTCGTCCACCAAGCAATACCATCTGGAAAGTGTCTGATTGGCAACGGCTTCACTTTAACTATTAATGATCTCAAACACACTTCCCGTGCAGTAAAATCATGCTTAGATAGAAAAACACACAATGGAACACTCCCCCCCCCCACAGACCTCAACATTATGGAAGGAGTGTGGGGTCATCTGGACAGAGAACAGAACAAACGGCAGCCAACATCCAGCAACATCCACAGAAGAGCTTTAGAACGTCCTTCAAGAAGCTCGGAGAAGGAGCGCCCGGGTGGCTTAGTTGTGAAGCCAGTGACCACACAGATATGCCGCATTGCGGGTGGCGCAGGCTCAAGGCTTCGTGTCCTCCCCCTGTTTCCTGTCTCTCTCCACCATAGATAAAAAGGGGGGGGAAGCTTGGAGAACTATTTCTGAAGACTAATTTAAAAATGCCAAGAAAGCTTGCCTAAGGCAGTTCAGACCATGTTGAAAATTAAGGTGGTCATACCAAATACTGATGTTCTCAATAAATTGAGCCCCCCAAACACATACACACACTTTGGCTCAAGACTTTTGCACAGTCCTGTACTTGCAACTTTGCATCTTTTCTGACCAGTGGGGTGATCTGAGTTAATTTAGGTGCATGCTTAGACTTCAGGCTAAAATTTTGCTCCGTTGACTATGCGTTTACAAACATACTGGATTAAGAAGAGTATGAACTGATCAAAAATTCTCTTTTAGAATTTGACTTATATGGAGGGATTATTTTTCACATATTGCTATCCCATCTAGGGCTTATGAAAGACACCACTGAAAAACACACATACACACTTGCACCCAATTTAACCATCCATCTTTTAATTGTTTTTTCTCTCCCCCCTCCACACTCCTCCTTCTTCTGTCCAACACTACATCTGCTTTAGACAATTAGCCCTGACTGCAGTGCTGTTAAGAGAAGTTCAGTAAAGCCCTGTTAGTGCACACACACACACACACACACACACACACACACACACACGCACACACACACGTGTGCAGTGGGTGTTGGTGGGGTGCACTATGGAGAACAACAGCATCAGTTACCTGCCAGCCCCCTGAGAGGCACAGTAAACTCCACCTCCCCTCCTTTACACTATATCTAGATAATTGCCACGGAGTGCAGGCATCTACAATCTTCTATAATGAACTCCAGCATCCCCAGACACCTTTCTCTTCCCTCTGATTCCTCTTTCTTATCCATCCTTTCCTTTTAAAACCCGTCGCTCAACCATCTCTTTGCTCCTTGTCTCACCGTTGCCCACTCCATTCTTCCCTTTAGACACCTTGTCGTTCTCCACGCTCCCAACCCCATCCCCGAACTCCTCATTTGTTGTCCTCTACTCCTCCTCTTAATCTCCCCGTACCTCCAACTTTTCCAGCTTATTTGATCCTTTTCTCAATTCTTCCTGTTCTGTACTCCTCCGCTATCTTTAATAGGATGCCATTGCAGGGCCATTATTGAGCTAAACCACAGGGCTGTTAGTCTTAAAATGATTGACACCATAGACCTTCTACATGGTCATACTTTGCAGACATGGTTGTAACCATCCAATTTACTCAATTCATCCAGTGACTGTTTACTTTGCCAATATTCGGCTAAATCAGCTCAATAATGCATTTTATCCAGATCTGACCATTTGACCTTTAACCATGCCAAAGGACCTTGATAAGGAAGAATATATTTTAAAAGTAGTAAACTGGTCTCTGTGCTTATGATCACCGTCTTGCTGTGGCGGTTGCTGTTGGCATTTGTGACACCTGTGTTTCTCTGTTTTGATATTGTGCGTAAAGGTACATTAATAAAATATCATATCAATAGTTGCTCCAATATCTGTAAAGGTTACTGGCAGTACGAAACCCTCAGAGGAATCTGATGCGTCCATGCTGCTTCGTTTTTTTTTGTCAGGGCAGCCATTCTTTGTAATAATCTCCCCGAGGAGATCAAATTGGCGAGCTCACTTTCATCTTTTAAAGCCCTCTTAAAGGTATATTTTTATAAGCAGGCTTTCTCTGTGCCTCAATATTGAGTTATTTCTAAGTTGTTTTTCATAATTGTTTTATCACCTACTCCTAGTGATAATCTTACATTTATTTTAATTATTTTATATTTGCTTTTAATTTAGCTGTCTTTTAAATGTAATTTTTATTCGTCACTTTTATTCTATTATTATTATTATTATTATTATTATTATTATTATAAGCTTTAAGGAGTGTTTAAGCATTTGTCACCAGTTTTCAGGTTGGATTCACTGTTTTTAACACAAAAGTTTTCATGTTTTCAACACCAAAAGCCAAATAAAATTATGGTGGATATAGTTGAGCATTCTGCAGCTGAAGATGTTATATTCATAACTAGCTTGAAATGGTGTTTTCACAAACTAAAAACGACTTTACCTCAGTGGCAGTTAAACTAAAGCAAATCTACTCCAGGGAAATATGTAGTTTGAGGCTAAACTGACAATTTACATGTGATACAAAATTGCAACAAAATTCAGTGAAACATAAAAAAGTCACTTGCCAAACAAACAGATAAAAGACACTGAGCTGAGTTCATAGCATTTCCGGTGTCCCGTGACTGCCTGGTGGCGGCTGCCTGACGAATGAACGATGAAAAAAATCATGGAACAAAAGCAGCAGGGCTTGTCAAAGGAGAGAGAGAAGTTGAGAAACAATGGTCTGTGGTCTCAAACTGACTGTAGTGTAACCAGTTAAGTCCTAAATATCACTGTAACCACCAGCAAAGCACTTATACTCTCAGTCAGTATATACTTATACTCTCATCATTGGTAATTACCAACTAACACTGACGTACTTACCAGTATTGATAATTACCAAACTAATATTGTATGCATTGATGGTTAATCTCTTTAATCAAAATGATATTTTTAATGCTAATATATAATCATTGCTGTTATCTCTGAATTTTCAAAGTTAGTGTTTTACACCAAAGCAGAAACAATAGCAAAGCATATTATCATTTGTTTTTTTGTTTTTTTTTGTTTTTGTTAAGATACCAAATTAAAGTTATTTACTTGCATTCCTGAACAATAAAATTAGTTTGAGAGGTTGAACGTCAGACTTGAGTAATTTCTGACTTCTCAGAGAAGTCCAGTGTGCCTGCTCAAATTTGGGTATAAAACATGAATTCAGTCATGGCATGTGTGGCTATATCAGGGAACAAGTGAACATCCTGTCCTCACAGTTGGGTTAGAAGCAGGAAAAATGGGGAAGTGTAAGTATCTGAGCAAGTTTGGCAAGTCCAAAATGGCCAAATGACTGGGCCAGAGCATCTTCAGAACTACAGCTTTCGTTGGGTGTTTTCAGTCTGCAGTGGTCGGTATCTATCAAAAGTGGTCCAAGCAACCAGCGACAGGGTCATGGGTGAAGGCTGGCTCGTGTGGTCTAATCCAGCAGGTGAGCTACTGTAGCGCAGATCGATGAAAGCGTCAGTGCTGGTTCTGGTTAGAAAGGTGTCAGAATCCACAGTCAATCACAGTTTGTTGCATGTGGGGCTGCATGGCCACTCACCAGTCAGGGGGCCCATGCTGAGCATGCTGAAGCAATATAAGAAGGTGGCCTATCTGATGAATCACATTTTCTTTTACATCACATGAATGGCCGGGTGCATGTGTGTCACTTACCTGGGGAACACCTGGCACCAGAATGCGCTATGGGAAGAAGGACAGCCAGTGAAGGCTTTAGGCAATGTTCTGCCAGGAAACCTTAGGTCCTACCATCCATGTAGATGTTAACACAACACAATATTAGACAGGTGGTCATAATGTTATAATTGATTGGTGTAAATCTGTGTGTATCTATTGCATTAAAGGTTAATAAATGTTACAGTGTCCCTTCCTAAAGACATAACAAATTAGTCGCCATCCCTTCAAAAGCTCTGTCTGTTTTAGAAAGCTGATTGTGTATCATACTCATCAAGATGGGTTGATCAAGGTGACATTTGTAGAGTTGTGCTGAACATGGCTTATGGCCAAAGTTAGAATTGCTCCTGTGTCCTGGATTTGATGATGTGTCTAAATAGTTAGCACAGGATCATTTATCTAAATAAAGACACCACTCCAAAGACACTCTTGCCCTGAGACGGGAGAGTGGGGATATGTTTCTGGTACACTCATCGTGTAGTGGAATGACAACCAATAATTGATTACAGTGGCAATTAGCTTTTAAATTACTATAGAGGTGCAGAAGGTGGATAAGTGGAACTTCAAGTGGAGGGGTTTTAGACCGTCGAGGGAGAGAGCAAATTTTAAAGTGGCATGTGCAAGTGCATGTTTGCACCTGTGTAGTGTTATGAGAGCTTAAGCATGCACACACACACACACACACACGCACGCACACGTATGCACATATTTCAATCTATCCCTACTCTTTACTGACTCAGAACCTCAGAGACTTCCTTCAAAATTTCCAGCTGCGAGCTTGATGTGCTTCTATATAAAGAAATGAAAAAGAACATTTCTGCCAACACTCCCACGCAAATAGAGGCTCACACAAACACAGTGTGACAAACAGTATGAAGGCAAAACTAATTATTCATAGCAGGCAGCAAAATATTCACATGGAGAACACATGCCTACGCAACGAATGGAGGGACATTTCTTGCTAAACAACCTGGCACGAGCCTAAACCATCGGCGGCTGTAGCCTGACGGCAGATGTGAAACACAGGAAAGCCCGCTGTTTGCGTGTTTATTTGTGCGGGCCCATGAAAGCTGCTATCATCGTTTTTTGTTATGAAGAACGAAAAGGAACAGATAAAGAAAAAAAAACTAGTTGGAATGAGGATACTTTGAGTAAGGGCTGAGTCTTTAGAGAATGTACTGCAATCACAATAGCGTTCCATCTTGACAAAGGATGAGGATCTGAGAGACTTGAGAGAATAAATATTGCATCACATGCAGCTAACACTGATCGCACTCATGCTGCAGCCGCATACAGATCTTGTCAGTTGTCAATCTGTTTATGTGCCAGTATGTGGGGGCGAAAGCTAGCATCGATCGTTTCAGACAGGCTCTTTGATTAAAACTGAACATAAAACAGCATGTACTAACTACTCCCTTTGAAAAAAAAGTATAGTTTAACCTTGATTCTCTTCTTATTAATGTCCAGCATGCCTCCGTTTACAGCTGAGCTGTTATCCTTTTGTCAGAAGCATGAAATCAAATGCTATATTCTTCTTAGCGTTGACTGCTTGGACCAAACCACAGACCACCTGACATAACACACGTTTGAAATGTAAATGTGAATCAGAATATTCCTGTGAGCGTTTCACCCATTTGCTTTTTGCTTGGCGGTTAAATTGATATGTCTACGTAGCAACGAGAGAGAATCATCAGAAAGCGCAGAATTCAAATTTAAGATTTCTTTTAAAATTTTACTATCAGTGTCAACACTTTGCCTGCGAAACTGTCACAACGGAGACCGACCCAGCAGGAGATAGAAGGGCATTAAGAGTCAAAGTCACACTGATGCACATCACGTGCACAAGGATAATAGCTTGGTGAGCCTGAAGTTCCTTTAGGGTAACAAATTGCAAGTTTGTGCAATAATTAAGGACTCAAAGGACAGAGAGTACCTGAGAGTCTAAACCCACTTAGGTGGTCTATCCATCCACTTTTCTCACTGTGTGTGCGTGTGTGTGTGTGTGTGTGTGTGTGTGTGTGTGTGTGTGTGTGTGTGTTTTAACCAAACTGAACCACATGGCCTTTATCTATCCCACCTTTAAGCTAAAAGCCAGAGACTGTCCATTTATTATTTGTAGCGCTGGCAGCCTAATCTTTAAAAAAGCATGTTGGCGTTATACCTCAAAGAAACATTTGTAGGAGGAAGGAACTACTCCTGATGCAGAAATGAGCACATTGGAGGAATTAAACCAATGAATTTTTCTGTCTCAGTAGCACAGAGCTTTGAGAAAGGCAGGAAGCATCGGAGTGGATGTCTTTTGATTTGCAACGTATGAAGTCCGTTCTTCACTGTTGGTAATAATAAGGCAGACGGAGACATTTTCTACAGGATTTAGTGAAGGTATATGTTGAAAATGTGCAAGCCTAAGCAGTAGGAGAAAAGTTTTAAAAGTGGAACTTGCGTTAACTTTATGCAAATCTTAGGCTTCAAATGTTCTCAAACGGAGTGCCTGTATGATTGACGTCTCCACACGATGTGTCCTTATCCAACTTCAGTTCTTATAATTGGAAAAAAAGATCTCCGGGCTTAACATTATATTAAGAATCTCTTTTTGTCACACAGAAAAAGTGGCGCTAAAATTACTAAATTAGAAAGTAAATTAATGACATTAGTACTTGTGTGAGTCAAAGTGACGTCACCTCATGAGACAGCAGAGCCATACGGTCGCGCCTTAAACCTGATGTATCTAAAAACAGTCGCTAATGTTTTGTTGTCAAATTCAAGGAATATTATGCTTCTGTTTTCTTTTATCGAAGCTGATGCTTGCGGGAGCTTCACAAATGCGGTCATTTTTTTTTGTGTGTCTCATCTCGAATGTTGATGCGTCACTCTGCAGAATAGTGTATATTCAGAGTGTCACACTAAAAACATTTTTGTCACATCAGTCTGAGGAAAATGTTTCCTGTGTGGAAGACATGCATGAGTCTGATTTGGACTCATAAATGAAGACATCTTGTGTCCTGCAATTAAATGTCTGAAAAATATTGAACCGAAGCACTTGTGCCTTTATAATTTTTTAGTAATTTTGTTTGGGATGAATGCACAATATTCATCCGAGCATTGCCATACAGCGTCTGTATTTGATGAGAACGGCAACAGCAAACAGCAAAAAGCTGAGCTGCTCTTCAGCTCTACTAAACCTAAGGCAAGTACAATCTAAGGACCCTTCCTCCACGTGCAGCTCTACTTTTTGGAATTGATTGATGATGAATGATTTATACCGCCACTACAAACTTACAGTTGGCTCAGTTAGCAACTGCACAGAGCTTAGTGGTTCTGTGATACCTTACAGTCACTCCCATCTGTTTAACTGGAATTTACACTAGAGAAAATAGTTGCATTCTTGGTTTTTGGCAGTAGAAATCTATGGGTCTTTGGCTCATGATCCATATCCTGAAAATATGGATCATGAACCAAAGACCCTCCCCCCCCAAAAAAAACCAAACAAACAAACAAACAAAAACAAACTAGTAGTTGCACTTCAACCTACAATAACAGCAGTATTTCCCTGTATTCTCAGACTGCCTCCTAAAGCAATTTGGTTTCTGAGAGTGCTCGTTACAGTGTGTTCTAAGCCAATTTTCTGCCCTCATTTTAGTTACCCAAATGCCAGTCACACATTTGCCTTGTCATGTTGTTTTTCAACTGCTGGCCATGAGGTGGCAACACAAACCCAGATATCCGGCTTCACCCTCTTATCAAGGCCATGCCGTCCAACTTCCCTGTCTTTCCCATCTGTATGTGGCCATTGCTTCTGATTCATTTTTTTAAATTTTACTTCAATTTTAAAATCAAACCATATTTTATGGTATATACTGAATAAAATGTGAAAAATATTAACTAATTTAACAAAACTAATGTATATTATGAAAATCATGCAGAAACTGATTCCAAAAACGAGAACACAATAAGAGCGTAAATTCGAGCACTTGTACTTGACTTCAGTGATGAGGGAACGACCCAGAACACAAAAGAAGCCAAAATGAATGTTCATATAGTGAATTAGATCAAATAAAATGTAATTCTGTTTCTGACTTTTGCATATAAAAGGCTTACGTGATTCCTGTCGTACGACCAGAACGTTTGTCAGGCTTATCCCCTCTTTGGAGCCAGTTGCTAACATATTTTGTTGCTAACATATTAACAGAAATGTCCAGTCAGTCAATCACATAGCAGCAACTCAATGCATTTAGGCACGTAGAGGTATCAAAACAATCTGCTGAAGTTCAAACAGAGCATCAGAATGGCAAGAAAGGTGATTTAAGTAACTCTGAATGTGACATGATGGACTGGTCTGAGCATTTCAGAAATTGCTGATCAGGGATTAGATGGTTGTGCAGGAAAATCCCAGCACAAACATCTCTAGGGTTTTACAGTCAGTGGCCTGAAAAAGAGAAAAAATCCAGTGGGCAGCAGTTCTCTGGGTGAAAATTCCTCGTTGATGTCAGAGATCAGGGGCTTGACTGCTTCAAGCTGATTGGAAGGTAACAGTAACTCTAATAACCGCTTGTCACCCCTCAAGCCATGCAGAAGAGCATCTATGAAAGGACAACTCACCAAACCTTGAAGCAGATGGACTACAGTAGCAGAAGACCGCACTTCTGTCAGCTAAGAACAGGAAACTGAGCCTACAACTCACATTGGCTCACCAAAATTGGACAAAGAAAACTGCAAAAATGTTGCCTAGCGTGATGAGTCTCAATTTATGCTACATTGTTCCGATAGCAGGCTCAGAATTTTTACATAAACAGCACGAACGCATTAATCCATCCTACCTTGTAACAACAGCTCAGGCTGGCGGTGATGGTGCAGTGGCTGAGGCATATGTTATGGATGCTAATGTTAATGTTATGGAGGTGTCATGGTCCTCGGCCTTCTGCCCAGTGTTTTGTGTTTTTATTTGGTAGTTCACGTTATGTTATTGATAAATATGTTCAGTTTGTTTCTTAGTTTGATAAGGTTTAGATTTCCACCTTTGCATCTTTCTGCTTAGTTTGTTCTTAGTTCTGGCCATTTTGAGTTTTTTATTCTAGCTTATCTAGCTTATTCTTTCTCATCATGATTTTATTCTCAGTTTTGGCTCTGCTTCCTTTTGTAATCTGTGATTACAGTGCTGTGTTCTGTGTCAAGTCCGTGTTTCTGTTCCCATGTATAGTTTCTTCCCGTTTTATTTTCCTAGTCTCGTGCGGATTGTGTTCACTTTTGCGTCTCTGTGTCTCGTTAGTTGGATGCTGTCCACCTGTGTCTTGTTTATTTAAGCCCTCAGTTTTCCTCGGTTCTTTGTCACGTCCTCCCTCATGCTGTGTGGCCTGGTGAATCCTTGGCTCCAGCTCTGCATTATTTTGTATTCTGTATTTTGGCGCGTCTTCAGCATTAAAGCTGCTTACTTTAGTTCACATTCCCGTCTCATAAGTCCCGCATTTGGGTCTGCAACCTGGCCGCCACACAGGAGGTCACATTATTTATATAAGAGATTAATATTAAATGGAAAGGCTTTATGAAAACACCCAAACAACAAAACAGCATGTTTGTTTAAACAAACACAATAATTATAGCTATAATGCTTGTTGTTGTAATTAATTACGTTAACAACTGATTTGCCATTTTAAATGTCAATGTAGTGTACAACATAGCATGTACAATCTAAGTACTCTTTGACTGCAATAAATGGTTGCTATCAAGCACAGTGTGTGTGTATGTGTCTTTATATGTGTGTGCGTGTTATATTTTATAAACCCTAAAAAGGTTGCTCAGAAAAACACAAAATTGTTTGCAGGTGCTGTGCGGACCACATCTACATGTTGTAGCTGTGTATGGTCCAGTTATCCAACCAATCAACTTCGACGTATGCACAGTCACATCTGTTAGCTTTTCAGAAGATACAAATATGCCTCCATTGCCCGGCATTGGCTGAATTCCCATAATCCTTCTCTTGCTGTGCCCAAAGAGTTATGCGAATAGACACAAATGTGGAAAATGGCATTTCTGACCTACATCATGGGTGTCGAGAAATGAAAAGTAAATGAGTAATATTCACTATCCAAGGGAAATGGTCAAACGGTTGTAATTGTTATTATTATTTTGTTGTTGAATTAAAGGCCAAGGCAGTGTGCCTCGTTTGTGGGGACGTGCTCATCGGCCAATCTTGAGTGCCATTCAAATATGTTGAGCTGGATCAGCTGCAAGAACACTTGAATATGGTTAATGCTTGTTGGTAGAGTTTGGGAACCAAACAAACACCCCGAATGGCCTCTGAAAAGGCCAGTGTTATTCAGAAACTAGAAGTATGAAACAAAGAGGTACCTTGCCAAAGAGAAACATTTTCAACCATTGCATTAGACAGTTTTGTGTGGTACTGTATACATGTTCTGTACTTTTTTAAGCCACCAAAACAGAAATGTCTCTAAATTTATAGCATTTAATCCTTGGTTTGCAACAGAAACTCTTGCTAAAATTAGCAAATCCTGATTTGATCCTGTCCAAAATACTCATTTTAGTGATAACGATTCAGACATGTTAGCAACTCTTGCTGAGTAAGAAGTTTGCACCTTTTATTTCACAATACTGAATCCCCTGAATTGTAAGCATTCAATCTGCTTACCTAGTGATTCTCTGTCTCCCCAATACAACTGCTTTTGCCCCAAAAATTGAAAGCCATGAAGATGTATGGTAACTGCAAATTGGTTAACACCTCCCCTGCCCCCACATGGCAGGACTGACACTGTTCTCTTTCTCACACACACCTACACACCTAATTGAATAGCACTGCGACAGCACTCACAGGCATTTGGAAAAGCATACAGTAAATATTAACAGTTACATGTACCAGAACAATTGGCACAGTGGACAAGCGAAACTTTGGCAGAGCAGCCTCAAGTAAACCAAACAGATTCATTAATGTAACATTACCAGTCACTGAAAGGGAAATAATGAGCCTTGGGCTTTGTTTTCACACCGTCAATAATACGCTCAGTACATCGAGTCCCTATTATCACATGCTGCTTCTCAAGTTGATTTTAATTCATCATTGCATTTGTGGAAGTAGAGGTTCAGAGAAAGAAATCAAAAGTATCATATCACAGGAGCTATTGTAACTTTAATAACATTCACAGTGGGCTTGTTCTATTCAACAGACCTAGTAACCCAAACCATAATCTCTTTCTTTCTGTCTTTCTTTCTGTCTTTCTTTCTTTCTTTCTCTTTCTTTCTTTCTTTCTTTCTTTCTTTGGCTTTTGTACACCTGTGTGTGAAAGATTGTTCTGCCACTGCTTCACCGTGGGGTGTTTTTCATTTAAACAGTCTCTTATTCCCTTACAAAACACTGAGACTGATAAATGAAAATCGTCCTTGTGTACATAGTGTATGTATGACATAGTGTCTGTCTCTGGGTGTACGTGATGTTGTCTCATTTTCTCACTTTTGAGAATGATTTTAAAAAACTTTGAAGAAATTCAGCTCGACAGTCATTAAACTCAAAATGCTCCTGTAGAGCACACGAGCGTTCGTTTTGTCTCTGCATGGGAAATTTGTACAAACTTGTGTATAAATGGCTGGCTGTGTGAGAAGAAAAATGTATTTGTGCTATTCATAAGTGCATATGTATATGTGTGGTTTGTATGCAGTGGGTACTGTGCATGTTTACAGAATAGAAGCACTAACAGGTTTATTGGTGTTTGTGCAGCATCAGTCTGTCAGTGATTGCTGGTGTAATTATTTCCACTTTGCATTGTGTTTGTGAATAATTTAACAGTGCTGAGTGTGTTTTAAGTGAATGCATCCTTTTGTGTTGTAATATTTCTGCATAAACTTGGTTAAGGGAATAAAAGAGATAAATAGAAATGGTACAGTGAGATGCAGATGGATAAAAATGACAAGTGCCAAATGTCTTCATTAAATTCTCATTTCTGGAGTGTTTCATTCTGTCTGCCTTTCTGAACTTTTAATAGCATTTGTGAGTCTCTGTACTTCTGTCTCTGTGTCAGCCTCTTTTGTTTTCTTCATCTGTATCCTCAGCATATTTTCCTGACTTTCTAAACTTTAATCATTTCTGCTGAGAGAATCTAGGCCCTGCTGCATGCATTGTATTGTTTCTGGGCCACTTCAACAGAACAACTACGCAAAATTTTTTTGTTGTGTATGGCACTTTTTTCCCCCTTTTTCATTAAATAGCAACTAGTCATGGTGATAGTGAAGCATTTATCACACAGTTCTGGTGTGTATTCTGTGATTTTTGGCAAATGATTGCTGAAGGTTGCTGGTGCAAAATTAGTCACAACGAGGTTCTGTACTGAAAACATTCTTGTAATTGCTTTGGTTGATTGCAGGTTGTCATGGCTGCTAGTAGTCTGCATGGAAATGTCTGCAAACACTTGCAAGCTACTCACCAAGTGTGAGTGAAAATGTGCAAAGTGTGACACAAATCCAAGACCTGGAGACCACAGGCCTTCAAAGTAAAAGTTGCACCTTTTGAAATGTGTTGGTTGTAGCAGTAAATTACAATATTTACTCTGAAAGCAAACTTTCTCTGCTTCTGGTTTGTCTTGAACTTTTCCAAGTTCAAGACAGGCAAATTGGCATCTTCAATGCAAACAAGGATACTATTTTGGAGGCTCTAATGGCAAAGGCCCACTGACCTTTGTTTACTAGATAAGACCTTGGAATAACCAGCGGTGCCCCATTCACTGAATTAAATACACACACAGGCACAACTAACAATTCCTTGTTATAATTTGGAGCACGGCCTTTAAATGCTTTAGTGGTGAATAATATTATGGCTACGAATGATTTGGCTAAATCCTGTATACTGGGAAAAAAAAAAGTGTGCCAAGGATAGAGCCCTGAGGATTGCCACAGTTAAAATGGGCAGCAGAGGAGGAAGCATTAACTATGGACACACAAGAGGTTCTGTTAGATGAGCAAGTTTGCAAACACTTTAGATCAGATGCCTTAATCCCAAACCAGGTTTCAAGACAGCGCAGGAGAATAGAATAGTCAACTGTGTTGAATGCTACACTTAAATCTGAGACCACTAAGACTGAGCAGTCACTTCTTTCAGCTGTTAAAAGTAAATCATTGGTAACCTTCACAGGGGCAGGTTCTGTGCTATGGTAAGCTCTAAAACCTGACTGAAAAGTGTTAAAAATAGTATTATTATTATTCATAAAAATATATTAATTGACTTGAAATGACTTTAGCTAAAGATGACAATTTGGAAATGGCTCTGTAATCATTAAGCAATTGGGGATCCAGATTAGTCTTTTTAAGTAAGGGTTGAACGACAGTGTGTTTAAAACACATCGGAAAAATATGAGAAGTTAAAGATAAAGTTAAAGCTGTTTATAATTAAAAGGTAATTGAATGAGAAAAATATCTCTTTTAAAAACTTGGTTGGGATGATATCTGTACCACAGGTGGAGAACTGTTATTATTATTATTTTGATTATTATTATTTTGATTAGAGATGAGTGGTTGATGGTTTGAAAGTGTGAGAGTGAGGCTGAATCCGTTGCCATTTGTGAATGACTTGATTCAATTTTCCCGATAAAGTGTGCAGCACATTTCTCAGGTCAGTCAGATTCAGGGCTCAGGAGGACCACTGAGAGCAGAATTTAAGGTAAAATAGTACCCTGGGATTATGACTATTTCTGTAAATGATGTCAGAGAAGTATACTGATACTATGATACTATTGCATCTTTGACTGCTTTCTGGTAGATATATATATATATATTTTTTTTTAGAGTCTCTCAAACTTCTGAGGATGGTTAAGGTTTTGTTTGCACCATTTATGCTCCAGTCTTCTGCATTTTAAGTGGAACAACACAGTTTAGTACAGAAAGGCACTGGTTATGTCAATTATGATGTAAGATGCAGAAAGATTGTTTGTTTTTCTGCATTACCATGAAGTTGTGGACTACTTAAAATTACTTATGCAGTACTTAAATGTATCACAGTATAATTATTTCTTTGTGTCCTGTAATAACCTCACTTGTTACTCCGTTATTCCAGTGTACCTACCTTTAAGTATTTGTAGATAAATATAACAGCATTGTAATTTCAAACAAAATACTTTGAAATTCCATTTAAATACAGGAGAATCACGCCCTTAGTCATGGGCAGTATTATAAAGGGTTGCCAAATGTGTGTGTTAGGAGTCAATAAATTAAAATAATCACATGGTCACAATCTAATCACAAAACCCAAGAAGCGTAATCTCCACTAAGTCTCAGTTACCACGAAGAAGTTGAGTTGATTAGTGATAATTAAATTATGAATTAGTAAAGACATAAATCTTGCACTGAGAAGGCCATTTCTTTTAGTGTGCAATTCAATCCAGCTTGAGTGGGAGCAGATCGACAGCTGATGCAGTGTCAGTTGAAAATATTTGTTCCCCATGACATCCGGAAGAGAACAGTCTGTTACTGAAAATGATTGGGATTAAAGAGGGATAGGGTGAGCCACAGGGAAAGGAAAATGAGGATGGAATGGATGCAGATGGCTGGCTAGTGTACAGAGCTCTATAGTGATGTATTAACAACTTCGTAAACCGTGAGGGGTTCAAAGGATCAAAAAAAGTCGGTTCCCTGTTGTAAAAGGAAAACAATGGAATTCATAAAAATATTATGCAAAGATTATGAATCCCAATATATTTATAGAGAGTCCAGTCTCTGCATGACAGGCAGTGAGGATCAGTTGGGCTGGCGTTAGGACCCAGATAATGTCAGTAGTAGTGGGACTGGTGAGACAGAGTGGACTGTGATGAATTAATTTCACCAGCTGCAATAGGAGTAACCATAATTTGATAATTTTGGACATTATTGTAGGGTCTTTACAATATAAAGTGCCTTGAGGTGACGGTTGTGGTAATTTGGCGTGATATAAATAAAAATTGAATTTAATTGAATAATACAATGTGAGGTGTTTGAGGAAAGACGTTTTGCTCCAAGTCCATTTGTACTGCACTATTGTTTCTGCAGAATTGACTGCACTCCCAGAAAAGACTGAAATTGTGGATGAAGGAGATGCTGTCTGCAGCGCAGGCTGATGGCTACGTGTGCAGTGACAATAACATATTGAAACATCCAACACCACAGCTGGTGTGGGAAGCCCTTGATGTTCACCTGAATAAGCTGGAGGAAGTGACTGGGGAGAGGGCGGTCTGGGTTTCTCTGCTTAGGCACCTGCCCCTGTGACCCAGCTCTGGATAAATGGAAGGAAATGGATGGATGAAATTAGAAGTTTGATGGCAATCCAAGTACAAAATTACAAAATGTTTAATTAGGATAAATGAAAAAAAAAAAAATCAAAAATAAATGAACAGCTGACTGTGAAACATAAATATTTAGTTTTAAAAATTGTCAATTGGCCCCAAAAGTGAAGTGTCATTTAGCAATTAAGCAAAAAAGCATCTTTGTAACAAAATGTAATATTGAAAATAAACAGTTAAATGACCTAAATCATAATATAATTTAATAAGAAAATTAGTCAAGACCAATGAATCTTCTGTTAGAACAACTAAGTCAATGAACCATTTTTGTATATTAAAAGAAGGTCCTATAGACCTGAGCACAACTCATTGGCCAAAGCTGTGCAAAGATCTAAACATTTATTTAAAGAAGAAGCTATTCAAAACAATGTTGCACAATAATTTCAGAAAATGTAAGAGATACGTTTGCAGAACTAAATTGCTTAGCGTTGAATGATTAATCCCACTTATTACTTATTACACTTGTTTTGACATTCTCAGTCTGCATTTTCCCTTTTATTCTTCTACTCGTTTTTCCTTCTTCTCCAAAATGTCACTATATAAAGCATCTCACCCTACTTACTGTATGCACAGTGAGTGATGATTCCTAATAGCAGTTATCTTGAATTTAGTCGGCGGGTTTTTCTTTTGAAGTTGTGGTTCTCAGCTATTGTACAAAAACTCATGAAACGGAATAAATATCAGTATCAGTGGTATCTGACAGTCTTTGGATGATAAGCTATCATTGTCTTTTTTGGGCAACTTTGCAACTCCAGTCTGAGATCAGGTACACATATGACTGATTAGAAATACTGATGCATGGGCAACAAGGAATGCCATGGTAATTTAAGAAGGTGTCTGCTATTCTCAGAAAAGTGTGTTGTTGAGTAAGGGAATTAATTGTATTAAAAACTGTAGTTTATTGAGGTTAACCACATAACCATACAGTTCTATTGACCGCTAAGGTAGATGTCGCTGATTTGTTGCAATTTATGACATTTTCAAAAATATACTCTCTTTCTAAATGTTACGCCCCAGTCACAGTCACATAGGTCTAGAGACTGGTCGGTGACCCACTGCGATCACTGGTTGCTAGGAAAAAATGCATATTTCCTGACCAGCTGGTGACTGGTTGCTGGAGATGGTTAGCTGTGAAATCAATTGCTAAAACTCGAGTCACCCAAGTTGATATGCCATTAGTATTGAGTTGCTATCTTAGTTCATTGTAAATAGTTTATGTTTCTAGCAGAAGTGCATGCTGGGAGATAGGAAGCAGATTGGCCAGGCGGTCATCGTTCACTGTCGTGCGAGCCAATCCTGTCTCCAGCGCCTTAGTTTAAAGCGATTCTTTCTCCCGCTTTGCTAAGGCATTGTCTGTAAGTATTGTTCATACAGTATGCTAGTTGTGTTGCTAGGCCGAGTTTACTTTGTGTTTCACTGGTGTCTCTATTTCATTAGCTTGATTGTGTTTATCATGTAAGCTATATGGCTATACTAGTTGAGCTTTGTTATATGAAAGCATACTATATGTTTCTTTAATAATTCACATTAATAACAAACATTTTATTGTAATTGTTACAGTTTTACAAGATTCCTATAAACTTCATGGAAGTGAATTCTCTGTGTCCTGCAGATTTTTTGGGAATGTTTAAAACTGATTGGAACATAGCCCATGACACAAGTCTAGATACCAGTCAGTAACCCTCTGGCAACCCCTAGACCAGGGATCCTCAAATCCAGGCCTCGAGGACTGGTGTCCTGCAACTTTTAGATGCGTCTCTGCTTCAACAGACCGGAGTCAAATATAGAAGTCATTAGCAGGACTCTGGAGAACTTGACTGCATACTGAGGAGTAGTGGTGGGCAGATCGATCCAAATATCGATAATATCGATACCAATGTTGGTACTGATATTGATCAATACCAGTGTAATAAGATAGATACTTTATCTTCAGTTTCTCTCCTGAATGCAGCGCTGCAGTTTCATCAAAGATGCGAGCTGACTGTCACAGCACAGAGCAGGCACACTTTGCTCCTCCCCTCCCTGCAGTGTTTTTTACGTGATACTGTCACATGACACGTAACACATTTTACTTGGGGCAAAAAAGGAATTTTTCAGCACTCCCGTGGGCCACTTCCGGCCCTGCCCCCTACTTCCGGCCTGCAATTTGATATAAAAAATATTAGACAATTTGGCCCTTTAAGTTACTTTTTGATATTTCACTTTCCCCTCCAATGTCAAAAAAGCAACTTAAAGGGCCAAATTGTCCATTGTCCTGGATTTACTTGGTATCGATTGATACCAAATCTTGCAGTATAGCACACCACTACTGAGGAGGTAATTCAACCATTTGATTCAGGTGTGTCGGATCAGGGAAACATCTAAAACCTGCAGGACACCGGCCCTCGAGGCCTGGACTTGAGGATCCCTGCCCTAGACCCAAGGGAAAAATGTGTACTCCCTGACTGGTTGACTTGTGGTTGCTGGAAATTGCTAGGTGAAATTGGTCGGAAAGAGATATTCAGTGCTGCAACAAAAACCTCTTTACAATTGCTAGCAGTTGCCCATGAAAATAGTCGCGCCTTTGAAAATAAAAATTGTGTCAAACATGTTGGATCCAGTGGTAAGGCACAGCTTTTTAAAATCACAAGCAGGTTTTCAGTGCACCACCCTCTTTGTGACTAATTTCACCCGGCAACAACCAGCAAACACTCTGGCCAACTGGTCGGGCAATAGACTTTTTTTCCCTGTGGACAGGACAGGGAACGCAGGCATAGACTGGTCTCTGTGCCTGTGTAACTGAGGCCTTAATCTCTGTTTTCAGTGTGAAATTTGAAATATTGGTTTTGCAAATTTTATTCTGCTATCCTGTTATATGCCCCCAAACCCCACTCAACAACACACTCATGCAGACAAATTAATACACACTGAACAGAGAAAACTACTGCCTTGCTAGCCCTGCTTTCACACTTCTTCACCAATTATACATTTTTCTATGCTTTTAAAATATAAGTTGATCGTCCCTTCTGCACAGGCAAACACACCAAGGAGATACCGTCATACAAGTGCTGATTGACAGACCACAGTAAGAAAAACACTCTCCTATTGGCCAGCAATCAATACACTAAATTAAACAGCAATCCAGGGGATTAAATGCTGCATGCAAGAAGAGAGGAGAGGTGAGGATGGTCCATAAATACACAATGAAGGTGATGCACAGGAACATACTGATTTTTAGCATTTCCTATCTTGTCATTACAGATGTGCATACATGTGCACATTTACAGTCAGGGCCAGCAGGTAACTACCAGAACTTGTCCTAGCTGCAGAGCTATCTCTTTTTCAGCTGCAGGCCACAGACACACACAGACACACACACCTTCATGTTCTTGTTTTCTCTCTCTTTCACACTCTCATACACTAATGGCCTAGTTTCAAACTGCTGAATTAAGGGCTTTAGTGACTAACAGACTGAGTTTTCTGTGAGACTGCTTTAGGTGAGCAGACAGTCATCATTATACTTCCATAAAAATATGCCTTCTCTTGCTATTTATTCTGATCTGGCCCAGTCTGGGAGAAATAAGATCACACTTACCTTTGCTAAAGTCGTACGAGGATGCCCTCATTTGGCTTCACACATTCCAAAATGTATCACAAAGTGAAAAAGCATGCGCTGCTTTCATGTGTTTCTGTGTGATTTCTGCATCTCTATCTGTGGGAGTTGTTGTTATTATTTTTTAGAACATTTACAATTTAATCTAACAAGTGTTTTGAAGATAGAAGACAGACTTGATCTACATGCATACAGTATTTTTAATGGGTGAGCTGCATTTTTATGTGTTAGTATAAAACAAGTGAGAGGAGAAGGGGAAATGGCAGAAAAATTCTGACTGCTGGAAATATAGAATAATATGGCAATGCAATTACTTCTAATTATCCTCCATCTAACAGGCTCCATGGTGTAGTGGTTTACACATTCGTCTAACAAGTGAAAGGTTCCTTGTTCAGTCCTATGAGGAGACTCAAATCCCTTGGGGGGGGGGTTGCATCAGGGAGGGCATCTGGTGTAAAAGATCTTCCAAATCAAACATGCAGAGTTACCCGCTGTGGCCCTCGGGGGTTACTGTCAGAGACAGGCTTTCTGTGAATGTGCTTTTTTTTTTTTCCCCTTTATGGATTGGAAAATATAAATCTTACTCGCTTTTTTTTTTTTTTTTTTTTAAACTGCTTTGAGGAACAAGTTCATTACATGATAAAGATTAAATTATTCATATAAATTTAACATGAAATAATGTAAACTCAGTTTCTCTCCAGCTTTGTTTGAATCGGAGTGAAGGATATTGCTGGAAGTGGATTTTTTTTTCATCAGCTTCATTAGCTCTTGTCCATTATTTGTTATTCTTTTCATGTGCCTAAAAGACTTTGTATTGCAGCTTTTGGGCAAATTATAGCGTTGAGGTGGTCTGCCAAAAAAATGAGCCTTTGCATATTTGGTTTTGCATGTTTCAGAGAGAAGTACTTATAAGGGCTTCCCAGACATTTCAATGAAGCACAGTAATGTGTTTTATTCAAATTCTGCTCTCTGATGGTTTGAACTGTCTTGGCAGATCAGATTGATGATGCTCAGAGTTATCAAATGAACATAAGGAGCCATTTAAAGTCTCAGTAAAGTCAGAATTCCTGCAACAGAAAAAAATGCTTTAAATGTAAGGAAACGTTGACTTTTTTCTGCTTGCACAGATTATCTGCTTTGCAGTCCTAATTTGCGTGACCTCACTACCTTTCACGTTGCATTTTGCTGTATTTCTGATTTCTTTCAGTTTGATTGAATTTGACTTTTCTGGTTTGTTTTTTTTTTATTTTTGTTATAATATCCAAAGAAAAACAATTTACAGTTAATTTAATAAAATAATTGCCACGCTAACATAGAAAAGAAAAGGATCATTTTGCACACAGACCTCAGCTTTCCAAAGCCCGACGTAATCGATCCAGGGGCTAAAGTTTAGTGCAATCAGTTTGTTTATTATTTTAATCTTGGCATGTGGCGTGTTCTGTGTATCTCTTTATTTTGCTAAAATAGAGTTGTTTAAAGCCGAACAACTAAAGATAAAAAGATAAGGTAAAAGAGGTGATTTCTAAACTTTTCATGTTGAACTGAAGGCAGCCTCCTCTTCTACTTTTCCCTGTTTCATGCATGGTCTTTGATGGAGGGCAGCCAGCAGCGAACGACCCTTTCAGACATTCACACTCTGAGCTATCAAAGACTGTGATAGATGATGGGAAGGAATGCTCAGTGATGGATTTGGATCACAATGTGTTGTGACACATTGTACAGGGCGGCTGACATAAAAATCCCATTTCTTGACTTACACACATATAACGTGTACACACAAATACATAGATGCACACACTGAGGATGACAGTATCAAGTGGCTGTCTCATCTTTCTCATTGACAGCATTTTTAAATGTCTCTGCAGGCTTGAAAGAAAGAAAGAGACTCTCTATATGTTGGTGTTTTCACTATAGATGAGTTGCATGAGAATTTGAGTATCTCCTATGACTATTCCCTTACCATCAGGTTATGACACCACCTTCTACTTTGGGGAACACAACTGTCAGCCTCACAAAAGCTCCCTTCTTTTTTCTTTTTTTTTTTTCTGAATACCATCTGAGCATGTTATATAAGGCTCTCATGGTATTCCTCCTTTTCAGCCTCTGTCTTTTTAGTCTCACCTGCAGGCATTTCTGAAGGAGCTTCCTCAAACAAAAATCAATGCTGAATGTAGGGGGAATATCCACATGAGAAAGCCTTTGTGTCTTTTTCCTTTAGCAAAGGAAAGCAGAGAAAGCAAAGAAAAAGTTAAAATAAGGAGGTGGTTTGCTTCATTTACTCTATCATCTACATTGGAGTTGAGTGGAAAACCCCAAGGGTAAATGGCTTCTTTCGTAAGGATGAATTAGGCACACAGCCACTCATCCTCCAAAATCATCAGGTTTCAAGCTGACTTTTTGTACATATGTTTAAAATATGAAGCCACAAAAGCCACAAAACAAAGTCAGACAGCAGTGGGAGGCAGATGATTATCATCTGAAGACCACTACAAAAACCTATAATAAATAAACAAATACATAAATAAGGGCAGTGGCGTAGTTAGCACTGTTGTTTCACAGCAAGAAGGTTCTGGGTTTGAATTCAGCACCTGGCTGGGGTCTTTCTGTGTGCAGTTTGCATGTTCTCCTGCGTCTGCGTGGATTCCCTCTAGGTACTCCATGGTCCAAAGACATGCAGTTAGTCTAGGGTGTGCTTTGACTCTCGCCCTACGGCATCTGGGATAGGTTCCAGCCCCTTGGTCAAACAACATGATATCAGCAACGGCAAAGAAAACGGGAGAACTGAAATTAATGCAAGCTATCACAACAGGGATTTGCAGATATGCAATGTATACAATACTGTATATGCTGTGCCCTAAGGCTATGCATGGCAAGTTGTCCATTTGCAAATGTTTTCCTCATTATTACACAATATAACTATAATCATCTCCTCAGTGTAAACTGCCTAAACTGCCCCTTTTTGAATATCCCTGTACTACTAAATAATAGATATGCGATTCTAGTCCTCATAATATCCCTTTTGATAGTAGAAGAAGTTATTATTACAGTGCAATAATTATACTATGATAACCCAAACCTTATGTGAGTTATAGGACTACAGACAGAGGACAGGACATGCTGTTTATATTCTACCTGCACTCAATGGCAGCGTATAAACATAAATTCAGCAAATAACTGTTATTTTTTGATCCACGTGAACTTAAATCTGCTTATATTCAAATGGTTGATTGTTTGAAGAGTTGTTGTTTCTCAGTCCTATGGTAAGGATAAGCTTTTGGTAGAAAGGATGCCAGTCACTTCCAGGAAAATACAGAATGATATTACTAGTAAACATTTTGTTAAAACAGTCACCCACATTTTTAACTTTATTCTTTCATATCTATAACTTTGGTTACAAAAAGTTTCTCCAAAGAGTTACAAAGCTATCGGTTTAAATTAGTGCGGCGTTAAATCACACCTGTTGTCTTGGTTAATACCTGCTTGTAATGATTCCTCATTGGTAAACTGTGTGAGACTTAGCGTGCTAAGGTGTGCTCCTCTATCACATATCGCGCACTCATTTCAGAAGTTGTGTAAGCATTTGGAATCGAGTGTAGTCAATCAAGTTGTGTCATCACATACACACACCCTAACTTTCACTTTCAAGGCTAACCAAAGGACACACAACAATGGAGGTTTCAGCATCAAGCATTGTAATTCTTGTGAAGAAATTCAAGAAAAGGAGATTAGTGTCCTCTGCCATAGCATATATTTATTTCTTCTCACTGTGTTACACAAATTTATTTCAAATAAACCAAGGGCAAAATATAAAACACCCCTAATCATGTTGTGACAAAGTATTTTGCCTAAAGAATAAAAATGATGCCCATGGAGTCTTTCTGTCAGTGAAAGTGATGCTCTACCCACACGGTCTATAGTGTGGGTGGGGTGCTGCTGACTTCAACTGAGGCCATAGTCAGGTGGTGGAAGGAATACTTTGAGGACCTCCTTAATCCCACTCACACGCCTTCTGTAGTGGAAGCAGAGTCTCGGGATGAGGGGGATGACTTGCCTGTCACTGGGGGTGAGGTCACTGAGGTGGTTAAACAGCTCCTTGGTGGCAGGGCCCCTTGGGTGGACGAGATTCACCCTGAGTTCCTGAAGGTTCTGAATGCTGTAGGACTGTCTTGGTTGACACACCTCTACAACATCGTGTGGAAATGCCACTGGATATGCAGCCCGGGGTGGTGGTCCCCATTGTTAAGAAGAGAGATCCGGTCTCCCTTCTTAAAAATGGGGACCACCACCCCAGGTGTGTTTCAACTATCAAGGGATCACACTCTTCAGCCTCCCTGGTAACGTCTATGCCAGGGTGCTGGAAAGGAGGGTCCATCCGTTAGTTGAACCTCAGGTTCAAGAGGAACAATGCGGTTTTCATTCTGGTCACAGAAGGCTAGACCAAATATCCTCTCGAGGATGTTCGAGTGTGCGTGGGAGTTTGCCCATCCAGTCTATGCGTTTTGTGGACTTGGAGAAGGCATTCAACCGTGTGCTGCAGGAGTATGTGTCTGGCATGTTGTTTTGGGACATTTAGTCTGTGTACGACCACAGCGAGAGTTGGTCCATATTGCAGGCAGTAAGTCGGACTCATTTCCTGTGGGTGTTGGACTTCGTCAGGGCTGCCCTTTGTCACCGATTCTGTTCATAATTTTTATTGACAGAATTTCTAGGCGTAGCCAAGTGGCGGGAGACTTCTGCCTCGGTGGCCTCAGAATCTCATCTTTGCTTTTTGTTGATGATGCGGTCCTATTGGCTTTATAAAGTGGTGGCCTCCATGTCACAGTGGAACAGTTCGCAGCCGAGTGTGAAGCGGCTGGCATGAGAATTAGCACCTCTAAGTCTGAGGCCATAGTCCTCAGCCGGAAAGGGGTGGAGTGCCCACTTCGGCTCGGGATGAGTTCCTGCCCCGGGTGGAGGAGTTTAAGTATCTCGGGGTCTTTTTCACAAGTGATGGGAGAAGGGAGCGGGAGATCGACAGATGGATGGACCGGTCTGTCGTGGGGAAGAGGGAGCTGAGCGTGAAAATGAAGCTGTCAATTTACCGCTTAATGTACGTCCCTACCCTCACCTATGGTCATGAGCGTTGGGTAGTGACCAAAAGAATGAGATTACGAATACAAGGGGCAGAAATGAGCTTCCTCTAAAGGGTGGCTGGCCACTCCCTTAGAGATAGGGTGAGGAGTGCAGCTATTCGGGAGGGGCTCAGAGTAGAGCTGCTGCTCCTCCACATTGAAAGGAGCCAGCTGTAGTGGTCAGGGCATCTGACTAGGATGCCTCTTGGGCGCCTCTTGGGTGAGGTGGTCCAGCCACGTCCTACCGGGAGGAGGCCCCGGGGCAGACCTAGGACACGCTGGAGAGATTCTATCCCTTGGCTGGCCTGGGAACGCCTTGGGGTCCCCCCAGATGAGCTGGTGTAGGTGGCTGGGGAGAGGGAGGCCTGGGCTTCTCTGCTTAGGCTGCTGACCCGTGACCCAGCCCCGGATAAGTGGAAGAAAATGGATGGATGAATGGTATTAGTATTAGCCTTAGTGACTTTAAATCTTGTCGTGATCCACAGAAATGTTGCAGGAATTTCTCTGTATTAGACACACTTGCTCTATCAGTGGATTTGTATGCTTGTATATTTATTTGCCAAGATGCTCGTGTGTGTCCTTGTGTATAGATGTCCTTATGTCTCTGTTTGGAAATAGAGGCAGAATTTACTCTTTGTGTTTACTTCAGTACAAACAAGGAGTGTGTCTGTTTTCTTATCTACGGTGTGTGTTTTTGCACACTGTTGTATGTGAACGTGTGAAGAAGGTCGTAATTAAACTCAAATCCATTACATTACAGTGGGGAGTTTTTCAAGGGGATTCATCTCTACAAAGGCACCACAAACACCTCCTCTTCCAAGTCCTTTTAATTTGACAGATATGTTTATCCTTTTTTTTTTTTCGTTAGGTGGGGGATAAATTTTACACAATACATCCCCCGTGCCACACAAATGAGAACTATAATTCAAAGTGACACAGTGGGTTTTGACGAGTCATTTTGTTTCCCATACAGTACGTCACATATCATAGTTCACATGCCTAAGTGTCCAACGCCTCTCATAGTTAAGATTATCATAATGCACTAATCCAGTTCATACATTTCAGTCTTATTTATATCGCACCAGTTCACAACAGCAATAGCCTAGAGGCACTTTCTGTAAGCTAAAAACCTTATAGCAGGGCCAGATGTTCTCATAAAGTAAAATAAAATTAATATTGTATCCTAAGTAATATATTATCATTTGATATATCAATTTTCCTTTCAAATTTATACAATTTTTAATCATATGATGTACAAGTCAGAGACAGAAAAATGATAAAACAGAAATATGAATATTGTTGAGGTTCAGTACTGCTTTTTCAAATTCTCATTACACATCTCAAAAATTGAGCCTTATTGCACATCTAATAAACGCCCGCTGTGATATGTCTCTGTGGGCCATAAGAAGAAGGACAAACAGTCTAGTACACTCACACACACACACACACACACACACACACACACACACACACACACACACACACACACAGAGGGAGTCAGCGAGTGTTAAATAATGTAAAATGTGATGAGATCCATGTTGGTAGTTTCGTTCACTCGTAGGTATGATTTATTCACAAAGTTCTCTCCTTCTTTTGATGTGATTTTGTGCGATGAGTTATGTGAGGTGAGAGACACACTTCGTTTCTTCACCCGAGAAGAAAAAGGGGATTTAGTGGCAGGATTACACAAGTGAAACAGAACTGTGGGGGGGGAGGGGTTAAGGAAAAATGCAGAAGCAGAGAGGACAAACAAAGTGCCTCTCAATTACTTTTCTCAAGACAACATGAAAGAAACTCCTCAGTTCACCTAAATGGAAATTGCTGCACAGGCCAGAAATAAACCCCAGACTTTCCCACCTACACATTTAAATAGAATAAATCCATTTAGACATCTTTATTATTAGCAGAAAGGTCCTGGATTGGTACATTAACAAAAAACATTAGAACTTACTAGACAGTTGTTACTCCTTTATCTTGTGCTCTCTTTCCATTACCTCTCTTTTGCCCACTCATTAAATGGCAATAAAAAGTAACTGATTAACAAAAAGTCGAGTTTCTGCGATTTTTACTGCCTGTGGTACTGGGTACGTTATTATGATCTACAATAATCCACTGTATGATGTTTCCAAGACAAAACAGAGGCAGAGATTTTGAATCGGGGATTTGTATTACTCCGGTGACTTAAGTTATCATCTCAGCCTTAAATTTGGCTTGTGAAATGGAACATCATCGTAATCCAAGTTTGCAGTAAAGACTCAATGCTAAATGTAGACAGTTAAGATCTGAGGACAGAAACTTTGGCATTAATAGGAGAATATACAGAGAAAAGCAACTTTAGAATTATAAGTTTGTAATATTATTAAATATTATTTGTATTGTAGATGTTTATCTGTATTTGTCAGGGGGTGTTAAATACACCTGCACGGTGAAATGGACCTTTACTGGAAGCTGCCAGAAGTTCCCGCTTTTCTCTGTCATCATCATTTTTCATCATCATCATCATCATCATCTAAACTTTTCTTGTCTTCTACTGACTGTCTTTTTGTAACAATGACACAACACTGGGAAATACTTACAGTATAACTTGTTGCTGTAGTAAAGAAAGAAGTAATATTCTTTACTTGTCATGATCCTGGGCTGTTTGCCCAGCGTTTTGTGTTTTTTTTGTCCTTTGATATTGTGTTGTGATTCCCAATTTGTCTCCTAGTTTGGATTCCTGGTTTGTTTGTTGGTTGTGGATATTTGTGTGTCTCAGGTTGAGCGGGTGTTGTGTGTTTATTGTTTATCCTCTGCTCTTGTGTCAAGTTCACGTGTCTTAGTCCTGGTCTTTGTGTTTAGTTACTTCCTGTTTTAGTTTGGTGTGTCTGTGGTCCTTGTGCGGTGTGTCTAGTTTTGCTTCCTGTGTTTCCCTCCCAGGTGTTTCCCATGGTCTCAGTCTCCCTTTGCTCTTTGTTGCGTTGTTGTTTCCTTCATGGTGGTGTGTCTGTCTCGTCTTGAAGATTTCACGCTTAGGATTATCTGCCTGGTTCAGTTCCTGGAAGGATTGCGTATTTTGGTTTTGGACTTGCTAATAAATCACTCTTATGCCAATCTCCGGAGTCCTGCACAAACCCTGCCTGCCACACTGTCCGCCATGACATTACTAGAGGGTTTCTGCGGGGTAGTAAAAGGTAGTAAAAGGTAGTAAATTAAATGAGCTCAAATTAAGGCTAATAAAAGGTAGTAAAAGGTAACAAACAGAATTTGACTTGGTAGTAAATTTTTCATCACCCCTTCAATATGTTTTGACTTTTCCATTGATGCAGACTTTTTGTTTTAAGTTTGTTTAACTATAAAATCTGTATAGAAATATAGCTACTCAGCAGGACCTGAGTTGACGTTGATAGACTTCACTTCCTATTTTCATATATATATATATATATATATATATACACATATATATATATATATATATATATATATATATATATATATATATATGTGTGTATATATATATATATATATATATATATATATATATATATATATATATATGTGTATATATATATATATATATATATATATATATATATATATATATGTATGTATATATATATATGTATTTTTTTTAAAAAGAATAATTAAAGACAAAGTAGAGGTCCCAGTAGTAAACATTCTGTATTTCTATATTTCAGATAGACTTGTTCAGAGGAAACCTTGCAAACTAAAAACCATCATTCAGTCCAGGAGGTGGGATTGTGTTCAGTGTTGGGATCCAATACATCTCTCTCTGACAGCAACTTTGATAGATTGCCTCCTGTGGCTGGAAGACTTACATGTTCAACATCCGACAAATTTCCCCTGCAACATTATGGATGTTGCACTTATATACAATATACAGATTACTGGGTTACATTTATTCCAACTGTATGTACTACCTCTGCAGTGAGTGGCAGCAGGGCCCTAGTTTCTTTGTCTCTAGGCTATGAACGACTACAAAGAAATACCTTGAAATCAAAGTATGAAGAACTATACATTTATAAAAAGTAAATACTAAGTACACAAACAGATCAAAAGAACTGACAAACAAAGTTCTCAGATACAGTGTTTAATTCCATATTCAGATTTCTATTTTTCTTTGAATAGCTATCCTCAGTACTTCACTATATATTTGATGCAGTCATTGTGATCACACATAAACTCCAGGTTTTATCATATTTAATTCCCCTGGCTAGCCTAGTTAGATAGATATGGCGGATAGCACTGTTTTCTAATACAATAATGCTTTTGCCCCCTTCCTCATATCTTTATTTTTGCATATCTATCACAATTACATGTTTCAGATCATTAAACAATTTAATATTAGACAAAGATAACCCAAATGCAAAATGCCCTTAATAAATGATGATTTCATTTATTAAGGGTAAAAAAAGCTAACCAAACCTACATTGCCCTATGTGTTAATCACAGTAATTTAAATTAACTGTGATTAACCACATCAACCACAATTTTATGGAAAGCTGGAAAGTTCAGTTTTACTAGCCACACCCAGGCTTGATTACTGCCAGACCTGTTGAATCAAGAAATTACTTCAGTCGAACTTGGCTGACAAGAACAGATGAGAAGCAAAGTCACTGACATCTATCAGTCTGGAAAAGGTTACAAGGCCAGCCTACCAAAATTACCCCAAGAGCGATGACTTGTCCGGGACGTCACCAAAGAACCCAGAACAACATGTAAAGAACTTGTTAATTATTCCACTTTCATTTTATGAACATATCTTGATTATATTCTTCATCCTATTTATATCTTCATCTTGTGCTATTGTGTAAGGGCAGTCGCTGCTAGTTGCTAGTTGTACCTTGTATGGCCATGCATGTGACAAATAAACTTTGATTTTAAGAGGCCCAAGGTGAGAACCACTGATGATCCCCAATGATCCCCAAGACTTTTGGGAAAATATTTTGTGGACTGAAGAGATAAAAGTTGAACCTTTTTGGAAGGTTTGTGTCCCGTCACAGCTGGCATAGAACTAACACAGCATTTTAAAAAGAACATTACACCAACAGTGTAATGGTAGTGTGATGGACTGGGGCTTCAGGACACTGGATGACATTTTTCGATGGAACCATGAATTCTGCTCGCTACCACAAAACCCTGAAGGAGGACGTCTGGTCATCAGTTCGTGCCATGAAGCTCAAGCGCACTTGGGTTATGTAGCAGGACAATGATCTGAAACAGACCAGCAATGAATGGCTAAAAGGAAAAAAGAAGGAAAAAAAAGACGGAGGTCTAAGAGTGGTCTAGTAAAAGTCTGGAGTCAACTCTGATTGAGATACTTTGCCATGACCTTAAACAGGCTGTTCAGAAAAATGTAGAATTTTTCAGAAACTTATGCACCTAACTGGAGGTGTGACTTTTCTTTGTTGAAATTAATGGATTTAAGCATGAGACAGACTAAATTTTAATAATTAATCTTAGTGCAGCCAAGTTACTGTCATCCCTTACAGTTTTGCTGCTGCTGCTTCAGAGCTTTGTTGATTTTTAAAACGTGCCTATTTTTTTATAAATAGTGTAATCACATTATACTTTTCCATACTGCAGTAACTGAAAGCATTACTTCTCTAAATTCAGTAATCACATTACAGTTACTTGGCAAACAATCATGTCAGTACCTATGTTACATAAGTTCTCAGTTATCTGCACAATGAGCAGATAGCAAAAAACAAAACAAAAATCAACTTCATAAATCCACTCACTATATACAGATATAAGCACTTCTGTTTTTAGTCCACAAAAAGATAATATGACGGTGAAGTGCACACTGCGCCTAGGCTACGTACATATTCACTGCTCCTCACAGGGCACCCTCGCTTTTTAAGCATTACACCCCAAACCCAGAGTGGTGGTCAAGATGAGTGTATGCTGACCAAAAGCAGCTGTGAGCGATCAGGTTTACAGCACCGTGTCTTCCATTCCTACCCGTACCTACCCAAAGAGAGATTTTGTGTTTGCCAGTTTAAGGTGCATCTCAGGCCACGTTATGGAGTTATGTAAAAGTAATGGGAAAAAAATTATGTTAGGAATTACTTTCTACAAGTAGCATAGCGTATAAGTAGCATATAAGTAATATAATACATTACTTTAAAAAAATAAGTAACAAATAATATCTAAAAAATTGCTTCTTAGATGTTTAGCCAAATGGTATCTTAACACACCAGTTTCCACAGCCCTGTAAATAAGCAGTTCAGGATATATTTGGTTAGGATGATTGTACTTCATCAGTTGCTGTGGAACTTGCTATCACGTGTCTCTTGGTACCCAGTTGGACATATAGATGATAAACATTGCAATCTCTGAACTTAATTGCACTAACTGTATTTTAAAAGTCGGCCATCTGTAGACAACAAAAGTCGATTCATAAAGGATTAGTGAAAAGTGAAGCAAATATTCTAAAATCTAAAACATGAAAAATTAAGGTAATCAGAAAAGATACGTAACTAGGCTACTGTTCTGGTGTGAAAAGCAGAAACCAGCAGGTAACACAGAAGTGCCAAAATCTGCAGTTGCTTGATTCACCATGGTCAGACTCTCATGTTTATGGTCCTGTCATTTACTAAGAAAAAACCCCCCCAAAAAACTTGTTTACAGCCTGGTACTAAACAGTTTTTGTATCTATAGATTGTCTCTATGACAATACAGGACATGGATGCAGTTTACTCGTTAGCTCATAACTTACGGTTATGAGCTCGGTTACTTCTGGATCTGACCAGCCTTGACGTCTGCATCAAAACATGGCTTCACAAGCCAATGGGTAATGCAATGGTGGCCATGTCTATCTTTTCTATACAGTCTATGGCTGTGACTATCACAATAACTCGTCACGTTTCACCAATGCCTTCACAGCCAAGACCGTGTTAGGAAATGTTAACAGAAGATTACAGAAGTCTGAGGCGTGTTGGGGAAAAATGCACATGACCTAGCCAAATTTTCCACTGCTTCTTTTTGTGCCAGAATGATACACAGCCACACACACACACACACACACACACACACACACACACACACACACACACACACACACACACACACACACACACACACACACACAGAATAAACATTTCAATTATCTCTCTCTCTCACACATACGTATGCACATAGAGATATGTACGCAAATGCAATCTCACATCAACAGAGATACACACACTCATACATAAAGGTAAACTCAAAGAGTGCAAACTTAGCAAGGTAAACATAGGCACATCATTGAACATGCAGTTTAATATGCACCCACCCACACACAACACACACACACACACACACACTCACATTCACATTCACACACGCGCAGTCCCTCCACAGCCCAAATCCTCTCTGGCTTGTTTAGACAACCCACTGCTTTCCAGTAAATCCTAAATAAGCTAATCCCAGAACATCAACAAATGTAATTTTCAGCTTACTATAAAACACATGCAAATGGAAGGCAACCTCTCTGTGCCCTCACTGTGACAATATGTGAGCATGTGGATATGGGTGTTTTGTAATGTCTGGCAGAAAGGATGAGCACAGGTGAAGAGGTGAATGAGGCTAAGAAGGTCAGCCAAGCATATAGAAAAAAGGCGTTTTTTTTTTTGTTTGTTAGTGCTGTCTGTGTCTTAAAGTCTCTGAGGTCATGTGATCATGTGTTACAAAACACTGAGTAAGGACAATGATGAACTAGGCAGAAAGAGACTAAAGTGTGAATATGAAAATGACATCTTCTGAGAAGAAATAATATGCAGGAAGTTTTTTTTTGTTTGTTTTTTAATGGAATTCCATGAAAAAGGGAGTCGAGTAAAAACATTAATGGGATGTAACGGAACGTTTTCTGTGTTTGCTCGCTACCTGTGCTCATAGTTAGGCTATGCTGGAAAAATTTACTTTTGATCTAGTTTGGGCTTGGATCATTACTATAAAGTCTTTGGTTGAGAATCACAGACTAAGCCACTGATCTTCTGCACCTCTTTTTTTTGGGGGGGGGGGGTGATTCATTTATTAATTTTTAATAGTCATCCATTTCTTTTCAAGTTGCCTGGAGGCTTTCGAGGATATACTCATTGTAGGGCAGCACTCACTGTTTGCCAGTCATCACATAATTATCACAATTGCATTGACAAGTATAGGCTAATTAGTGTCCTGTTTGCCTCATTTTTAATCAGCTGGTAGAAAGAAACCAAGGTGACTGCAGAAACAAAAATCAAACTCTGAACAAAAATCAAAGTGAGTATGCTGGCTGTATAGACTGTGATGTGGTACTAATACAAAATCTGAAGGATAAACAAACTCGAGCGGTAGCTGCTGGTATACTCAGAGAAACTTTAAAATGTGTTGAATAACCTGAGAATTTTCCTTCAATGATGCGCTCTAGCCTACAGTAAAGCACCAGAGGAGGGCTTAGTAAAACTTTATTTTTGTATTAATTTTTCAAACTCGCTCACCAATGCAAACAGAAGGAAATCTCATTTTTGATGAACCCAACAGTGTTTACAAGATGTAGGAAATGTGTGCATATTTGAACCTAGGGGCATGTGCATATTCCAGTGTGTGAGCCTCAGTATCTGCTAGGGTTATATGTGGATGTGTGTCTAGAAACCTGTGTGTGTGTGTGTGCTCTGGCCCTGGTAAACATTAATCATTAGCCTCGCCATATGGTGGCCACGTTGATCACATCCCCCTGATAGTTAGGGCAGCTTATTCTGGAAAAAGGATGCACTGGTCCAGAGCAAGTACACATGCCCAAGTGGGCGCGCTCGTGCGCACGCGCGCACACACACACACACACACACACACACACACACACACACACATGCACACAATCCTAAAGCCAACAGGAAACTCAATCTGTAACACAAATCCCCATTGCTGCCACCTTGGGTTTGAGTTTGTCTGCAGATATGTTGTTGCTGTTATCAACAGTTAAAAGGAAGAAAGAAATAAACAAGAGTTGAAGTTTCCTCTCTTCAGTGAAAACTGTGTTTGTACTTTCTATATTCTCTCTGAAGACATTTGTCCAGTAAAAAAAAAAATCCAAACTTTTGACTGGTACTGTATATATATATATATATATATATATATATATATATATAGTACCTTTCAAAAGTTTGGATACACCTTCTCATTCAGTGTTTTTATTTTTTTTCCTACATTGTAAATTAATATTGAAGTAGAATATGAAGGAACACATAAGGAATCACAGAGTAAACTTAAAAGCAAAATTTGTCTTAGATTTGAAATTCTTCAAAGTAGCCACCTTTTGCTTTGCTTACAGCATTGCACACTCTTGGCATTCTCTCAATCAGCTTCATGAGGCAATCACCTGAAATGGTTCTCCAACACTAAAGGAGTTCCCAGAGGTGCTGAGCACTTGTTGGCCGCTTTACCTTCACTCTGCGGTCCAAATCATCCCAAACCATCTCAATTGGGGTTTGATCAGGTGATTGTGGAGGCCAGGTCATCTGACACAACACTCCATCACCCTCTTTCTTGGTCAAATAGTCCTAACATAGCTTGGAGGTGTGTTTGGGTTCATTGTCCCGTTGAAAAGCTAATGATGGTCCCACTAAGATCAAACCTGATGGGATGCCATGTTGCTGCAGAGTGCTGTGGTAGCCATGCTGGTTAAGTGTGCCTTGGATTTTGAATAAATCACCAACAGTATCATCAGCAAAGCACCCCCATACCATCACACTTCCTCCTCCACACTTCACGATGGGAACTACACATGTAGGAACCATCTGCTCACTTTTTCTGCATCTTACAAAGACATAATAGAAAAAATTTGGACTCATCAGACCAAAGGACAGATTTCCACTGGTCTAATGTCCATTCCTTGTGTTCCTTGGCCCAAGGCATTCTCTTCCTCATGTTGTTCTTCCTTAGAAATGGCTTCTTTGCAGCAATTCAACCATAAAGTCCAGATTCACGCAGTCTTCTCTGAATAGTTGATGTTGAGATGTGTGTGCTACTTGAACTCTGTGAAGCATTTAGGTGGGCTCTTATCTGGGGTGCTGTTAGCTTGCGGTTTCTGAGGCTGGTAACTCTGATGAACTTATCCTGGGCAACAGAGGGAACTCTTGGTCTTCCTTTCCTGGGGCGATCCCGATGAGAACCAGTTTCATCATAACATTTGATGGTCTTTGCGACTGAACTTGAGGATACTTTCAAAGTTCTTGAAAATTTTTCGGATTGACTGACCTTCTTGCCATAATATGGATTAGAACATTACTCAAATAGAGCTATTCACTGTATACCAACTCTACCTTTTCACAACACAACTGATGGTCTCAAACACATTAAGAGGACAAGAAATTCAAGGAATTAACTATTGAGAAGACACAGCTGTTAACTGAAAGCCATTCCTGGTGAATACCTCATAAAGCTAACTGAGAAAATACCAAGATGTGTGAAGAATCTAAAATAGAAAACATACTCTGGTTTGTTTAATACTTTTTTGTGTATATATATATATATATATATATATATATATATATATATATATATATATATGTATATATATATATATATATACACACACACATATACATACATACATACATAATATATATATATACACACACACATATATACATATATATATAGCATATACTTTTTTGTATGAATATATATATATATATATATATATATGTATACACACATACATATATAGCATATACTTTTTTGTATGTATGTATGTATGTGTATATATATATATATATATATATATATATATATATATATATATGTAGCAGTCAAGTTATGAGGAGATGGACATAGTCAGCAACAATGCCACTGCCTAAACCACTGATACAGGGCAGGATGTTGTTTATTCTCACTCTACCATTATTTCAGAACTTCTTTGAGACAAAACTCTCATATACCGTATGGGACAAAAACACACTCAAACACGCATCAACAATCCATAACAATCTCTTGTTCAAACAAATACCTCACTGAGAGTCTAACAGCAAAGCCGGTGGAAATTCTTCTCTTTTTTTCAACCAGGAGCACAAGTGTCTGACGCTGGCTTCTGTCTCTCGCTTTCTGTGTGAACTATTAGTTGATGCTAAATTTTTAGAGGGTTTTCTGTTATCGTATAATCCACTCTTACCTTCTTCTACTTGTGGTAATTGTCTTTACTTCGTACAGGTGGAAATGTTTGGTTAGTGTGGCTCAATTTTCATAAATTTCATTTTGTTTGCCACTGTAATATATTTGAAATGAATCAATGAAGATACAGCTGACGTGTAGTTAAGGGAAATTAATATTTAAATGTAACTGGATATAATCATGTATGAAAGGATTATGTTAACATTGTTGAGAATCCTTTGCTGACACCGACTGCCTGAAGTCTGGAACTTTGTGATGCTTTTCTAGGCCTTTATTACAGTTGCTTTATGCTGCTTGTCTGTGGGACGTATGACTAGTTTTGCCTTCAGCAAGTGAAATGCATGCTCGGCCGCACTGAGATCAGGTGGTGGAAACTGTCATTGCAGACAATTCTAAACTGCCTGGAATATTTTTGCAGTTACTTGTACCACTCAATGTCACGCATGCCCATGCCGTCTGACTTCCTCCACCACGTCCGCAGGTGATCTAACATACTTCGGATCATACGCTGTTCCTCTAATCTTATCTTTATCTGTCTGCCTTTTCCAAAGCAATCTGATTTTTTTTTTTTTTTACAGGCGATTTCTGGCCTTTTCTCATTTTCAGATGGGTACCAGGTTTGCATCTTTTGTTGATCCTTTGATAAATGATATTCACATCTCCTGAACAGTGTTCTTCACTTGGCTGGATATTAACGTTATCAGAAAAAGGAAAAGGATACTGAGAAAATCCAGCACTGTTTTACCTCACAGACATTTGCGTCTTTTTATGTTGCTAAGCTCTTCAGTGTATTTTTTCTCCATCTGCATCGAACTGTTGATTTGCCCAGTCCTAATACTCCCACTATCTCTCTGATGAATTTGTTTTGTTTTCGCAGTTTAAGGATTACCTTCATTTTGCATTTAAATATTTTTGGTTCACAGCCACAGCTTCCAAATGCAAATACCGCACTTCGAATCAACTCCAGACCTTTTACCGGTCTAATTTATGAAGAATTGCACACACCTGTCCATGAAACAGCTTTTTAGTATCTAAAAGTCTGAAAATGGAGGACTGTGTTTAAAATGGCTGACAGTTAATGCCATATTTTTGTTCAACATGTAAAATTATAGCTGGCTGTCATTTCAGCTGCATATTGATCATTTCATTTTGAATCTGCTGTGGTTGTTGTGGATGTGCAGGATATAATTTTTATGGTTGGGACCACATAATTTAGCAAATGACTGAAGAATTTTTGATAACATGATGGCATTTAAAAAAAAATTGTTCAATACCTTGTGTTAGATTTAGGGGCTACATTGACACTAGGCACAGTTGCCTTGTGCTGTGCCTAAGATCAGTTTGTAACACCACCACCCACCCTGGCTGGCCTGCACTCACATTGTGTTTAATGATCTGGGCTAAGTATACTTCAGTTTCAGTATCAGCACCTCATCGTCTCCCCCTGTTAATTACTTAATGCAGTGTTTTTTTTTTTTGCAGAGGAAGCTGTGGTTGAGGAAGCTGTGAACTTTCCCTTCTTGAGTGTTGTTAGTGATTGCGCTGCATACCCACCTCTTCGAGCGGGCTGAGGAGTGGCATGCCCAAATGCACCCGAGGATAGTACTCAGTGATCAGGAACTGGACTCTGGGGGCTCAAACTCCCTTAAACACAGCACCGATTGCCTACTGTGAGTACACAGTAAGAGCGGTTTGAGATGGAACTCAACCACCCAGAAAAACATCAGCTACAGCTGGATCTAAATGTGTACAAGTCTAATGACAGTGTAATATTATTTATGTATTGAACATACTAAATTCATGGGACTGGAAATGACTGTGTTTTATTTTTTTCTCACCTCAACAAAGTCTCTGGTCTGGGCTACTTCTGTGACTGTGTGTTTTTTTCATGTTTATCGTCTCATTTAAGAGCCGATAAGTTTTAAAGTCTTGATTGACAGGAGTTTTACGCTTTCACGCTAGTAGAGTGGTTCCGTGGCTAGCTCTTATATAACACTTTTCTACTCCATCTGATCACCCATTCACACAAGCACTTCCATGTGTAACTAAGCTAAATGCTTTTATTGTCTAACATTCACACTCCAACACTTGCATTGGAGGTTGCACTCCGGGTTGAGTATCTTGCCCAAGGATACTTTGGCATTCAGCCCGGAGCAGCCAGGAATCAAACCGCCAACCTTCCGATTAGTAGCTGACCTGCGCTACCTCCTGAGCCCTACAGTCAACGCGTTCGCATTTACATGCAAACGATCTCTGATTTGCGATCAGGAGGCGACACAAACTCAGCCTCATGGGGTCACAAGTTATTATACTACCAAGGCTGGTCCCGAGCCTGGGTTGCATCAGGAAGGGCATGCAGGAAACACTTTTGTCCACGCTTTTTCCACTCCCTTGGCTCTGTTTGCATTGTCTGACCATAAATCTATTTTCACAACAAACTTACTGACCAGTCAGTGCAGGAAAAACACAACTAAAATCAATTTAATTAGCAATGGATCAGCTCCATTAAGTAAGTCATGATAAGAAGCAAGCACACACAAATGCATGCCCAAAAACTAGACTATAACTATGTTCACACACCAAGTCAAAAATTTGTCATATTTGGCCCACTTTCATATATTTCCACTCCTGTCTTTAGCCATGAATGAATGGAGACAGTCCTTTTGGAAATACAGATGTTGTTTTTACCATAAGATAACAAAACCAAAACTGTATAGAAAAAAAATGAAACCGTGCTATCAACACTGCAAGGTCAGGACACTGAGGGAAGCAAAAAACAGAAATGGTCAGCGCACAAACATATCAGCAATATCCTCCAACAAAGGCAAAGCAGCCAACGGCAAGAATTTCTAGCACCCATATTAGCACAATCATAATTACATAAATAAATAAGTAAATATGAAAATAATAATAAGGGCATGCCAAAATTCAATACATAGTTAATTATTTACCAGACTGATTGTGAACGAAAATAGTTGTGCGTGGAAGCAGAAAAAAAAATATTTAAATGATATTAAGAAATGCAATATATGAAACTGGCTGTTTTATTTGTTTTTAATTCTTCAGTGTATTTTAATCTCCGCAGCTTCTCGTCAGACTTGATTTGCTCCAATGTGACGTGTATACGCCCGACTGCCTATTCTTCCTTTTATAATAATAATGCCAGCTTACTCGTGGCATGGTTTTTATGCATACAACAATACTCTTTAACCACCTCATCAAAATAGAAAGTAATTGTCTTAATGTTTCTGCTCTTTCTCTTGTAGAAAGTCACTTGATAAAAATAAGCAATAATTAAATTCTAAGTAAGTTTTCTTAAAGGTTGTTTGCAATTTGAACGAGTTATCTGTGTCTGTGTTTCAGAATGAATTTGTTGTCTGTGTTACATATCCTGTTTGAAATGTTTACAGATGTGTATTATAAAGCAAATCAGGAGTAGGTAATAGCTTAATACAGATGTGCCCTTAAGAAGTCTGGGGTGCATACGGAGTGATGTATTTCATGCTGTTGCTGTCTGCGTAGGAATAAACAGGAGTGGATGTGTAGTATATTTTACCCTCAGGCTGTATGACTCACGGGTCATTGTTGAGAGGCCCGGCAGAGAAACTGTAATAACGCCTCAATACAGAAGGTATCATTAAAAATGAACTGTATGGTTTACATTACGTTTCTTATTTTTCTTTGTAGCTCTTACAAGGACTCGGGCTCAGAGCTATTTGAGGATTCTGCTTTCTTTCTTTATTTGTTTTTTTTGCTTTTTTGTGATATGAACATCTAAGCAGGTGTCTGGTTTCAGTTCAAGCTAAACAAAAAAAAAAAGTCTACGTGTGTGTATGTGTGTGTTTGTGTGTGTGTGTGTGTGTGTGTGTGTGTACTTGTATTACATTACTTGTGTGCTGCACTATACCACACTTAATATGGTAAATCATGAAAATTCAGGGTGCAGACGTATGATTTTAGACTAATGTTATGCTTTGGGTAAGGTAGGTTTTTCTAGCAATATTCAATCTAAATTCTGCATCACTGTAAGCTTTTGAGTATTTCCTCACACTTCTTAAATTTCATTCCGCTCCTGAGATAACCTTCCTCTTGCTTCAGTCCATCTTAAACTTTTTTCTTTCTCTACTGATCTGTATTTGTCTGAAATAAACAGCTCTTCAGAGAAATAGTTATATCCAAAAAAGAAATCTTGACTGGCTTGTAAATGAGGCCGCACAGTATCAGAAATCTGTCTCAGTGGTCTCAGCTCGGTTATTTTAACTCTTGCTTTTTTTTGTGTTCCTCCTATTATTCTCAAACTAGACAGAGGATTTGTCTGATATTGATTTATTCTCCTTATTTCTCCTAAGGAAGGTGTGTGTGTGTGTGTGTCTGTGTGTGTCTGTGTCTATGGTGATGGTAAGTGTCAAAGAAACTGTACTGTACTGGTACTATAATTATTAATGCTCTGAATAGACGATGGAGTGTTTGATTACACAAATGTGCCTCTCATCTGAGAAATGTGTACCTGTGGTAGTAAGCACTGATACACCTGGAAGATCTGTGTTTGTGTGTACACCTAAAAGTGTTTTGTGTATTATGCACCTTTTTCTTACTGTTTCGTGCATCTTTATTTTTAAATGGATGCGTACACGTGTGTCTGAACTGGCTTATGCCCAAGCCTAGTTAAACAGAAATATCTGCAGGAGCATCCGCAGCAAAACAGTAAGGGTTTCAATTCCCAAGTCATTTTCCAAAAGCGTGGCGTGATTGAGTCAGTCTGCCCATTGAATTCAGTATTTAATTTCCTCAAGGTCCCAAGAGCCATGTCTCTGTTTCCAATTTCTTCTCCTCATGAGATAAGAAGGGAGACTAAGTGAAGGGTTTTCTTTTTCTTTTCACCCCCTTTTCAGTCCATCGTTTCCTTTTCTCACCTGTAAAATGCTGAAAGCTCAGGGTTGGACAGGAGGGGACAGGTTAATAAGAGTTCTTGGAGTAGAAACACTTTTCATTATCATCGTTTCTCCTTACCTTTTACTCTTTTACAGCATTTATCGGCCTTAATCCTTGTTTCTTTTCCCCCTTCTTTTTGGTCACCTGCGATCTGTCACCTCTTGCCATTTATTTTCCCATTTCTGGTATTTTGTATTTAAATTTTTGTTAAAATGTGCATACTATAAAATAGAAAAAAAGAAAAAGAAAAATTTTTAATCTACCTAGAATTTGTTTCTGTTCTCTCTCTGAATGTCACCAAATTATTATTTGCATAGTAAGTAGAAAACCTTTAAAGCCTAAGGAAATCACAGTTCTCACCTAAAGTATTAAGATAAAAAAACATTTGCTTGAGTAGTTCCAGCATGCAAAGTTTGAAATCAAAACATATATGTATGTATGGATGAATGTGAAATATAAATAATTTTACTGTCTCATAGTTGAAAAGCTCGGTGGTGGTGGTGGTGGGGATAACAATGATTAACAATGGGGGAATAACAATGTGTGCCTCTGTGTGCCGCTGGTCAATGGTATCGACCAAAAGCTGGATGACTGCTAATGACCCAAAGATCAAAACACAAATGGCTATTTGGTCGCCAGCAGATGTACTTGAAATGAATCAGAAACACCATTCAAACTTCACGGGATGTAGCTTAAAGTCATTATACATACAAACACAAACACAGGTAATTACTATTCAGTTGTGGTACATAGGGAGTGAATTACACATGGTAGAGAGCCAATTATAAGTACATTAAAACCATGAATAGGGACACTAACAACCCCCCCCCCCCGAAGGTGAGTAACTCAATATGGAGACACAGTATCACCCTTCTGCTGCTTTGACACTTCCTAAAAAAAAGAAGAAGGAATGAACTCCCACAAAAGCAGGCACCCCAACAGCTTTTTGCTTAACAAACATGCCTCATTTTGTTTTTTTTGTATTACCTCCTATAGAGAAAAATAATGAAAGCGGAGCAAAGGCTCGTATCACAGTATGACTTGCAAAGTCCTGGGTGAGTCATGGTGCAAGCTCAACATTAAGTCTCTGCACTTCAAAAAAAAAAGAAAAGAAAAAGGAACTGAACAATTGAATGGTAAAGTGGACACGCAGTTCAGTTCGCTCCACCAGCAAGGCACTTCACCATGGGGGGCCATGGAATCAACTCAATTAAAAATAATGCAACAAACAATCTAAACAAATGAAAGGGACTCCCGTGGTGCTTTTAATGAGCGGCACCGTGTCATTTCTTTCATGCCAAATGGGAAACACAAGTTGCATGTAAGTGTGCTTCTGTTTGGAAAAAAAAAATACTGCTTAAAAGTAATAGTAAGGGAGCACTTGAACAGTTTTTAACTTTAATTGTTTGTTTGATTTGGAAACCAGTCCTCAAAAGGCTTTTATTTTCACTGACAGGTGTTTTATGATTTTCTTGTCAACAAAATTTTACAAGGAACAGTACCAGTAAAAAGTTTGGACACACTTACCCATTCATGTGAATAGGCGAGTGTGTCCAAACCTTTGACTGGTACTGTACATCACTAAAGATTTTCAACTTAAATCACACATTGGATGTTGATGAATACAATATTTAAATATGAGTATAGTATGAACAAGTCTGCAAGAAAGCATAAATGTTTAGCATAATAGCAAAACTGGACTTTGTTGAAGGGCTTATCTTAAGAATTGTGTTAAGTTTTAATTACTGACAGAAGATTATGTGACTTTTAACTAAACGATAGGGACTAAATATCATGTGCACAAAAGTGTTTTTATACACAAACAGTAGTAGAAGCACTTGTGCTGGCTGTGGCCATTATGGAGTCTAGTTTAATGTTTTTGATTTTTTTCTTGGATGACTGAAACAGGTTTGTTCTACAATGGCCCTCTCACAAGTCTGCCCTTTGTGTCTGCTAATAAAAACTGAAAACCTTTCCTCTGTCTCAGTATCTGCATTTGGACCCACAGTGCTGGTTTAATTATGACGGAAAAATCTGACCAAAGACAGGACCCAGTGGACATGGTGTCAGCGAACCAAATCCTTCCTAATCGAGGTATTCTGTCAGGCTGACACAAGCAGGCATTAAGAATTGAACAGCAGCAAGCCACTAATCACCATCCAACCCAGAGAGGCAACCTTCTCCAGCTCCTCAACACAAATCCATCCAAATAGTTTAGCAGCTAGCAGTAGCCTTAAAAACAACAAGTCACAACTACACAACTATCACACACACACAACCTGCAACCTCAAGCAACCATGAAAAAAACAACGGTTGGTGACAGATTGCAGTTAATTTATTTTGCATTCTGGGACTGATTGCAAGTACTTGCAGTGACCAATTGGTAGCTCAGAGGTTGAGAGCACTGCACACTCAACCTTCTGGGGAACAAGTTTCTTTTGCAGGTCAGTCACACAGCTCGCCGTGTGACTGACTGCAATCAATATCAGACAGACTGACAAAGGTCTGCGATTAACTAATTTTTTGGCCACAACAGGAAAGCGGGAGAAGAGGTGGGGGAAGACATGCGGCAAAAAGCACAGGCCAGGACTCGAATCTGCACCGCCAGCCAGCTTTTACCTCATGGCATGTATGTGTTTGCCTGCTGTACCACTGAGCCACCCCGGCGCCCAGTTGTCTAATTTTTAAAGCCAAATGTTGGAATCAGTCAGAGTCAGTCTGCACTGATGAGCAACTCATCTGCGCCATCATTTACTTGTGAGGAGACAATATATTGAATCACTCAAATGTTGTTGCAGGAAATTTAACGTGTACTGAAATTAACACAGTAAAGCATGTCTTATTTTGTGCCCAGTATGTGTGTGATAATTACCGTGGCGAGTGTTTATTTATTTGAAACGAGATGGGGAAATGGTATCAGAACGAGTATGTAATTGGCATGGCTGGCTCAAAGCTGTGAGCCCAGTGTGAAAATTTTGTCTCTGTGCTGTAACTCTTCACCTAGTGCTCACTCTGAGGAGAACTGAGCCGAACGTAACAGACCACTGAAGGGACGGAGGAAGAGTATTCTGACATTAGATGCATACAAGGACACATCTTCTTTTTCCTTTTTACAGTGAACAGGTGTGTTAGAGTGTTGCAGCACGTTAGCTTAATTCAATTAACATGCACAATATTCCCAGTCTCACGCTTTCCTCTTCAGAGACTCAAAGTCAAAAGCAACAATGGAGACAGTTTAACATGCCAGAATATAATCCCCCCACCCACTTGGTGCTCTTTCATAAGCTGTGCTACTTGACATCAATATTTAATATGAAATAATGTTGAAATGCAACAGCACAAAATGCTGTTAAGAAAAGAATTAATAAATATTACACACAGTAGATTCCTAAGAAAACAGTCTGCTCTGATGAGGGATTTTTTTTCTGCTTTCCTGCAATCAACACCACACCCCTTCAATTTTTTTAATTTTGATTAATTTTCTTTTTTTTAACACACCTCTGTAAATATCCAAAGGGGGAAGTAGGCAACTTGTTCCATTTACTGAGATCAGCAAATAAACATGTGAAAATGGTTCAGCTCTGTAACGTGTTTTACAGCATCGCCAGTGCTAACTTTAGACAATGTAGTAAATAGCAGTCAGGGTAGGGCCGATCTTTTTCAGGAGTGTAGCTGCTCCTCTCCATCAGCCTGTCACAGCAGCTGCACCATCAGTTGCAAAGCCACCAAGTCGTACATGTAACATTTCTTCAGAGATGCCCTGATAGCAAGGCATTCTGAAACAGCAGCCCTGGCCAGAGCGGTGCAAGCATTTTCACATGTGGCACAGTACTTAGCATGGCTCAGGAGCTGACGGCAAATAATGGTTGTGCTCTTATACGCAATGTACGTGCCAGATGTTAAATTTCAGGTTCATATGGAGGAACAGTTTGTAGTAGAGCTCCTCTTCTCTGGATAAATCCCGCGCTCTGCTTGAGTCTCCGTTCTCAGGATTACACATGGCCACTAGCAATTTCTAACAGGAGTATATTATGAGCATATACATTTTTCTTCAGCTTCCTCCTATATTATTTGAAGTGTCACACTGTTTATGGAGAGAGACACACATGAGTGAAACCTGTGCTTAAACTGAGTACACTGCTTTCTCGCTCACATTTCAATTGGTGTTGCTCTCATAGAATGCTGGCCATTATTAAAATGAGCTATCTGCCTCTGTTTGTTTATGAATGTATAAATTATAAATTTGCCCTATTCAGATCTGGCCTAGTCTGTGGCTGAGAGAGTTGTATTTGATGTGTGCAGTCTGCCGCTGGCGAGTCCCTGGCTCCGTACAGCACCACAGGTCTGATGAACAGCGGGCAACAGATTTGCAATAGACAGCAATAGATTTCAGATTTATCACAATTAATCACAGTATTAAATGTATCGATGGAAACTGACTGGGAGTCGTCTCAGACCTGGTCCCAGTCCTCAAAGTGACCACTTCAAATCAGAATTAGAATACTTTATTGATCCCAGAGGGAAATTTCTGTTGTTACAGCAGCAGCCGTTAACAGCATAGAATGAATCAAAGCACTCTAATAATTTAAATAAATTTAAACTAAAAACACAAAAAATATAAAAACCAAAGAGATAAATTTGAGTATATACATGAAAATTCTTATGACTACAACTAAAGGAGTGGCTGTGAAAATAGGCAGGGACATTGCAAGTCGATTGCAGTGGTTGCAATCATTTTGGTGGCGCTGCAATCTCCAGCCACTGTTCTCTCTGTTGTGACCTTAAGCATTTGCCAGGTGACTTCTAGGCTGGCCAGGTATTCCATAGCCTTTCACATCCTAGCATCTAAGAAATGACTCAAGTGAAAGTGCTATGAGCTCCCTTGTTTCTTTCCACCAGTGAAAGTCAACTCTTCCACGATCCACACTTCCCTCTCCACTGCTGAAGCCCCTGTTGATCAGTGAGAGGGGAGCGAGCTCGCCCCTCTGCTATTGAACATCAGTGGAGGATCCAAGCCGCCTCTGCTTGTGCTTGGTCACCCACGGACATAAAACACAAGCCTGTCATTGATTAATCAGCTGGCCAGCGGCAGTTGCAGTAATTCCTTTCTTTCTACCTGTTTGCAGTCTGCCTTCCCCCCAGGAACGAATCTTTGGGTTGAGTAGTTGCCGTCCTCAGAATATCACAACAATGAGGAGGCCTTCAACAAGGGTTGGGTTCTGATGTTACCTCCCCGTTGTCCATATGATTGCACCATAGACCTCCTCCCTGGAGCACTGTTTTCCTGCAGCCAGCTTTATAATCTCTCATGCACTGAACATGAAGCCACTGAGCAGTACACTTTATTAGTAAGTATGTGTCCCTGGTCCTCACCTCTTGGGTCACTATCTATCTTGGTTATAATAATAAAATTGCTAAAAATAAATATTTTCTACCATTTCTATCAGTTCAGCCTTTGAATCTCGTCACTTGGGTCCCGTCAGTTGAACATCATCTCCCTCGCTGCAGTAGGCTCTGGAAGGAGACTAAGGTGCTGCTCTGAAGAAAAAAAAGCTGATCATAGGAGGATCCTGGCCCTGCACTACCTGCCAGGTCAGAAAGTGTGGCTTTCTATTTAAGGTGCCACCTTAAAGGCTCTCAAAAACGCTCTCCTTTATTGGCCCTTATGTCATTTAGGAAATTATCAAATCATTCTCTGTTCACGTAAAGCTCCCTAAATCCTTTTGAATCCCCTTAACCCTTTCCCATTTCTCAAATCAAGCCTGTGTTTTCCAGACACCTGTGGCCTGTCCTCAGCCCCCAGATCTGCTTCGGTTATACTTCGATATATTTAGTGAGACAACACGCAAATATTAATTTTCTTCACTGGCCAAAAGGTATGGCTTTATGAGGTAAATGAGGTAAGATTTAATACTGTTTAAATAATCATAAAAACCTGAGCTATTTTATTTGTGAAGCACTGCAGTGTTTATGTCAGAAAACATATTTTGTGATATTTCCCGGTGGCCTCAAGGGTTGTTTTGGCCTGATATGAACCATGAATCTGATGAGAAAACAAACCACACAGAATCCAAACATCAGGCCAGATTTACTGTTTGAGCAAATTGTTACAAAATATTCCATCATAAAAATCCCTGAAGCCTATGTGTAACAGGTTACATACACAACGAGTGGAAGAATACGAAATATTATTTAGCATCAGATCCTGACTGTCCATGTGTTTAAGAGATTGTTACTGTGCCAGGTGCCAGGGAAAGATGTTTTCATTGTGTACTGATCTTCGTGCAGAAATGTTACTGAACACCTGAAACACAGGAACTTGCTGCGCTCGCTGTAAAAAGGAGAACAAGATGCAGCCTTTTGTGTGTGTCTTGTGTAGGACTTCTCATCCGGCCTCCCTTCGGTGCGCCACATTAAGTTCAGTTCACGTCTGCTCTGTTGTGGGGCTTGGCTCTGACAGAACCAAAGCGTTGGCACTGTCCTCACAACTTTGACCCACCCAGCCGTGCCAGTGACAGCAACAATAACAACTTGTTCTGATACCATCTCCCCATCTTTTTTCAAATAAACGAATGAATTGCACTCATCGGCGAAGACTGACTGACTGCAACGCGTTGACAATCTATCTGCATTTATGAATTAGCAACAATTTGCAAACCTTCAGCAATCTGTCAAACCGCGATTGTTTGGAGACAGGTTGCCTCCCACCAGGTGACCCGTGCAAAAAGTCTGAAACTCGGGGCTACCAGTTACCAGTTGATCACTTCAACTACTCAACTGCAATCAGTTGCTGAAAAAAAAATAAATCAATGCAGTCACCCAGCAACCACTGTTTTTTTTTCCCTAGCTGCAAGGAGGTTGCCATCCTATTTCTACTCTGGTGTGAGTGAGGCGTTATCTATTTACAGCATACATTGGTTACATTATTTTTTGAACATGGTGGTCATTTCACATCAGCCATGAGATCAAACTTCAAAGTTTGAAACTTTCTATGTCACTGCTCCACACAGCTGAGATGGCACGCGGCACCTCTGTGTAATCTTTATCTTGCTTCAGTGAAACTGAGTTTAAAGTGAAGGATTCTGATGAGAGGGTAGCTGCATGGCCTCAGCTGGAGTTGGAAGTAGGGAGCCATATTTAGGCTTTGATAGAGTAGCTGCTAATCACAAAAAGATTCTATAATTCTATAATTTCAGTTAGTTTTTTTTTTTTCAACACTGAAATGCGATGTGCTTTCAAAGTGTTTCTTACATATTTTTGAACAATGTTTTTATGTAATCGGGGCACAAAAGACTGAATGTATATATAATACTTCCCAAAAACAGTCTGCAGAAGTATAGTAATTTGCCAAAGAAGATAAATAAATTAAATTTTTTTTAAAAAAACTCAATAAATACAATTTAATTACCACCATAGCCTTGACTATCAGGGACAGCTATGGTGGCTTCTCCAGTGCACTTGTTGTCACTTTTATTTCCCTTAATCCCTTAATTTGATTGAGCAATGTATACTCTTTACAATCAGTCATGTCTACAAATTCAAAAATATCTATTTGCTTTTGTCTAAAGTGCACACAAAAGTAATGCAACAACACATCTCCTAATATCTCTTTCACACTCTTGAGACTGTGCTGGGAGACACAGTAGACCTTCTTCCAACACGAACATATGAATGTACCATCCTGAAGGACCTGGACTACCTGCACAAATCTGAGTGAGTGCAGGTAATGTCTCATGCAACAGCAGCGAGAAGAGCACTATCAAAAGAACAAAACTAGAGAAGAAGGATACGGAGAGAGCAACGGTCTGTGGCCTCCACCTGTAAAACCATTCCCTTTCTGGGGATTGTCTTGTTGTTGCTTCTCCAGTTCACCTGTTGTCACTTTCGTTTCCCTTAATCCCTTAATTTTATTGAGCAATGTGTACCCTCAAGCTGTTTTCATCTCACTTACTTCACGAGTCTACCTTGAGTTTCCTAGGACCTGTTCTACCAGCAAATATGTGTGGAAGTGACTGAGAGCGAGAGAAAGACAGAGAGAGACAGATGGCTAATCCTTTTCACTTAGTAGCAGTGTCATTGACTGTCATTGATAACAGAGCAAACATCCCAGGCCAACACACTCTTTCCCTGGTGGGTGATGTACACAACAACAATAGCAACAACTTCAAGCTGCTCTCACTCTGAGTCTGACAAGATCAGCTACTGGAGGGCAAACCCGCTGCCGCTGCCAAGGTGACTTCTGCTGTCTGTCGGTGAAAGTGAGGACATACTGGCAGCAGAAATTCATAAAACATTTAAAACACCTGGTTGTACATTACCTTAATCGGCCATTTTGCTTCATTACCTAATCATTTATTACTTACTGCAACATTTCTCATATTTATATTTTCCTCCATTCACCAAGGCCTGATTTCTGGTAGTCTTTATATCCTCTAAATGCACTCCTAAATAACTTGCGGTGCTTTCAGTAGAACCCCGATGATAAAATCTCATAATAATATTTCTCATGTACTTTGTTGTTGTTTATTTTTAGCAGCTGAGTAGAATTTTAAGTTAAAGCAGAGAACAATCTGCAGAACAATCTATGAACTTCATATTTAATAGGCGGCTGCGTATGGGAAAGGGGCCACGCCACTTTTCATTAAAACTACCAATACCAGGTTCAACTAAATACACAACTCTTTGAAACCCACACGCAGAAGCGACACAGAAACTAATCGCAGCTTAACAAGGGAAACTCAGTCCAAAGCTGCAGCATTTACTATCGGGAAGTCAGGCCTGCTGGGCGACCGTGAGGACCCCAAACAGAATCCTCTGGTACACCACCGATCTGCACACGACTCTACTCGTTTTTCCCCAGAAACGTGACGCTAGAGACACCAGCAACTATCGTTGACTGTCTTCCAGGCGACAGAGGAGGAAATCTGAAACTGCTGGCTAAGGCTGAACATAGATTTTGTAAAATAAGAATTCACATAGGCAGCGATGACACCCGATCACGTCAGTGGACACTCTGCTTTACAGAGACCTGGTTACAGCAGGATGAATATATTAGTTTAAATGAATCAACATTCCAGAGTAATGCTAACAGCAATCTTCCACACCAGCTTATTAGTCAACCAAAGGCTGAGACAGAGTTTTATTTGTTTTGAAAGCCTGAATCATAGGTAAAATAATTATTGTAGGTGATTTTAACATCCATGTAGATGCTGAAAATGATAGCCTCAACAATGATCCGAATTTATTATTAGACTCAGCTGGCTTCTTTCAAAATATAATCGGGCACACCCACCACTTTAATCACACTCTGGCTCTTCTTCTGACATACGGCACAGAAACGGAACATTTAACAGCATTCCCTGAAAACGCTCTTTTGTCTGATCATTTCTTAATATAAATAAAAATTTACAATAAGGGATAACACGGCAGTCAGGAATACATTTCATTACAGTAGATGTCTTTCTGAAGGTGCCGACACACGATGCAGAGCAGCTACCTAAACTCTTCTCACACCGATGTCGATTATTAGTTATTATTATTATTCAAATTTTTGTCACAGTTTAATCTGTGGATTCAGCTCAGGAGACTTTAATGAAAACATCAACGTCAAACCAGAGCGATAAATGACAAACCTGACCCCCAATATAGGAGGGGTGGAACTGTAAAGTCTTACTTCAATAGATGCTGCTGGTGGAATTAATGTGCGACACAACATCTATGCTCAGTGCAACATTAAAAAAAACAAACAAACTGAGCTTCCACCTGTGTGTCTTCCTGTGGAGAGACAATTTCTACAAGCATATACAGCAGGAAACAATAACTGATTACAGTGAAGGGCGCGCCAATGTTGTCACGTTTTGTTTGCACAGTATCTGTGATGGTGTGTGCGGTCTTATCCAGATATGCCCGAACAGTCCTCATAAACTTCGACGTGACCATTAGTGTTATCATCAGTGATCTGGCACTGACACCAAAAGTTAAGTGTGGAACCCTCCCTGGCCAAAGGGGGGGGGGAGCTATTCAAAACAGACTGGAAACCACAAATGCAGTATACATTTACATGTTACGTTGTTTTTTTAAATTTGACAAAGATATTTTCTCTTTTTCTTTTGTTGAAATAAAAAGGAAGACAGTTACCAAATTTAACATGTTTATACTGAATAAAAAAAGTGGAAATAGTGAGAAAAAAAAAGGAAAAGTCAGTTCACTAAGGATATATACATTTTCATCATAGTTACAATGAGATATATAAATGATAAACCTCGAAAAGCGTGCAGGTTAGTCCACTTCAGTCTATAATAATCACTTACACACAAACACACACACATATAGAATTTAATCAAACAAAGGGGAACACCTCAGGTCAATCAGAGCAGCCACAGAGCTGCGTGAGGCGCTTTACCCTCACAGTCGCTCAGGACTCAAACCTTTGCTCTGTGGGAACGTTGTTCTGCATTTTGCTTATAAAAGAGTGACCACATTTTTATTTTATTTTTTTTAAATAGAAGTCATGGTTCAGGCTTGAAAACTGAAGATCAGAATGAAAAATGTATAAATGTTTGTTTTTAGAAAACTAGAAATTTTTATAGCACAACTTTTAATTTCTTTCACCGTTTCATTTCTCACAGCGAAAATAGTAAGCTTGTTCTTTTTAGTTTGAATTTTTCGCCCATGTTAAAATGTAAAAATGTAAAAATGTATCCCCCTCTCTGATTTTTAGCACAACATCTTTAAACAGTCTACAGCACAAACAACAATCTCATCAGAAAAAGTCACTTTCAGCAATCCTGATCCCATAACAATGGAGATGAGACCACTGCGGGGAGGGCAACGATCATCCATTCTGGGCTAACTTTTCATCAAGCCACAAACATTATTTCAGAATAAAAAGAGAAAAGAAAATATTACTACTGAGTGTCGACCATTTGTTTGATCATCTATTTCAGAATTCCCTAGAATTATTATTTTCTAGAATGGCAATGCCCCATCTACGGAGGGAAAGGGGTTGCTCATCGGTCTAATGAGGATGAGAAGAACGTGAACCAAATGCTTAGGACAGATTTTCAGCTTATCACCTAGGGGTGATTAAGGACTGATGTGTTGGACAGAATAAGAACTGTTTGTCAAGTGATTTTTAAAATATTTAGAGTTTCTATTTATTGCTTAGATGGTGCGACTCTTAGAAGCCATTTTGAATAGTTTTACACCAAATTACACATAATTTCAGGATTAAAAATCATTCACACAGAATACAGACACCTTCTCTGGAGACCACACACAGCACAGACCATCAGGACATTTTAAAGTTTTATTATGTCTATGTATAACGATTCCTGATCAGCATCACCCGGTTATGTCACTCTGGAGTATTCTCATTGAAAAAGACAGGTTTCCGGAGACACGATATTTTTTTATAACTGTTGTGTATAAGATTCGATCACATAAAATACTTTTCAAGCAGACAACTGGAAGTAACACATGGCAACCATTTTTATTGAACCTTGACCCGACTTTTTTTTAAGCGACCTCTAGTGGCAATTTAGGGTACTTTCTTTATCTACACTTGCCAGTAGAACCAACCTCCACCACACAGGAGCACCATCATTACAATTAACTACAAAACCCTTTTACATTATAATTCTGTGTCTGGAACACCACAGCTCCTCCCCTGTAAAATGAATACTTCTCCATCACTTGAACATTTCCAGTTATTGATCTTCTCTCTTTCTTTTTCTTTTTTTTTTTTTTAAACACATATTCATAATCGCAATTTCAAGTTCAGTCTGTCAGGAGGCCGCCGGTTCCTCACTGGGCGAGTGTTCCTTTCGACTGTAGATGATGGCAACTCAGTTGGCTGTTTTCCACAGGTGCTTCCTTCCCTTTGTTGATCCACATCTTTGTTTGTATCCATATCATCACAATCCCAAAAAGTTCCACCACAAGAGTCTGTTTTAGTCAGCTGAGTTGAGTTTCCTTTTACCCCCAATATCTGATTTACATGTTTTTTTACACATTTCCCATTCACTTCAACACTGTAAGTCACAGGACCCAGAATTTCTTGTACCACTCCGTTCAACCACTTCTCTCCTCCCCTGTAATTCCTTACCAAGACAGGTTGCCCTACAGTGAAAACCCTGACACGTGGAAAAAGTGGTTCTGTTTTGTTTTGCATTCTCTGAGAAAACTGAGGTCTGATCAGTGACAGTCGTGTTCGAACCTGTCTTTTCAGAAACAACTCCGCTGGAGTTTTTCCTGTTGTCGTGTGGGGCATGTTTCGGTACCCCACAAGAAAATTGGCAACACAGTGCTCAAGTGTCATGCCACCAACAGCTCGATTCTTCGCCAGTGACTTCTTAAGATTTTGGACTAATCGCTCAGCTAATCCATTACTGGCAGGGTGGTATGCTGGCGATTTAATGTGCTGCACCCCATTTTTCGTAAGAAATGCCTCAAACTCTTGTGAAACAAACTGAGGCCCGTTATCGGTTACAACTTCTTTTGGTAACCCATACGCTGCAAACAGCATTCTCAGTGTTTCAATGGTTTTAACTGAAGTAATAGTATGCATAGGAATAACCTCTGGCCATCTAGCATATGCATCTATCAGTACCAAGAACATCTGCTTATGGTCCTCCGCAAAATCAAGATGTATCCTTTCCCAAGGACTGGAAGCCCACTTCCATGTATGTACTGGTGCAGTACCAGGCATACTACGCTGCTGCTGGCAAATAGCACACTCACTGACCTCCCGCTGAATACACTCATCTACTGCTGGCCACCAAAACAAACTTCTGGCAAGGGATTTCATCTTTACTATTCCCCAGTGGTGTTCATGCAGTTCAGCAAGCAGCTGATTTCTGAATTTTTCAGGAACTATGACACGTAGCCCCCACAGCAGACAATCATCCTCAACAGTAAGCTCAAATCTCCTCTGAAAATAAGGCTTCAGCAAATCATCCTGTACATGTTTAGGCCAGCCAGTCAACACCAACTGTTTCACCACCTTCAACACAGGATCTTTGTTTGTTTCTTTTGCTATCTCCCTTTCAGTGAGAGGTAACTCTTCAAGATAAGATACTTTGTAAATGGGGTTTGACACCACATCCACACTCAGTTTTAGTGGTAATCTTGATAAGGCATCTGCATTGCTATGCTGCTCAGATCTCTTGTATTGAATCTCGTACTTGTATGCAGCCAGGATTAAAGCCCACCTTTGCAGTCTAGCAGCAGCTAGTGTAGGTACACCTGTTTTTGGTCCCAAAATTTTCAACAGTGGTTTGTGGTCTGTCACCAAGGTGAATTTCCTTCCAAACAGGTAGTCATGGAACTTCATGACACCAAACACTAAACCAAGTGCTTCTTTTTCAATCTGAGAGTAGTTCTGTTCAGTCTTGGTTAACATCCTTGATGCAAATGCAATTGGTCTTTCACTTTCATCTCTCATTCGGTGACTGATTACAGCACCAACTCCATAAGGAGATGCATCACATGCTAAGATAACTGGCAAATCTGAGTCAAAATGTACCAAAACTTTGTCAGATTGCAGAGTCTTCTTTGCATTCTCAAATGCATTTTGACAGTTTTCAGACCAAATCCAGTCTGCATCTTTGTGCAGCAATGCTGACATTGGCTGGATCAGAGTGGATAGGTTTGGAATAAACTTTCCATAATAGTTTAACAGAGCCAAGAAAGACCTCAATTCTGTTACATTTCTTGGGACTGGAGCATTTTGAATGGCAGTTGTCTTTTCCTTCATAGGATGAATACCTGTGGCATCAATGACATGTCCTAAGTAGGATACACTGTCTTGCATAAATTCACATTTTTCTCGCTTTACCCTGAGATTGTAGCCTTCTAGCCTTTTAAGAACTTCCCTTAGGTTAGCCAGATGACTTTCTGCATCTTTACCAGTTATCAAAATATCATCAAGATAGCAGATAACCCCATCCATGCCCTGAAGTACTTGATCCATTATTTTCTGGAAAATTGCAGGAGCACTTGCAACACCATAGGGTAACCTGTTGTATTGATACAACCCTTTATGAGTGTTTACTGTCAGGTAATGCCTAGAGCTTTCCTCCAACTCGACTTGCTGATAAGCCTGGGATAGGTCTAGTTTGGTAAATTTCTGACCTCCTGCTAATTTTGCAAACAAATCTTGAGTTTTTGGGAGAGGGTACTGATCCACTTTTAACCAGGGATTTATGGTGACCTTGTAGTCTCCACATACTCTCGCACTGTCATCCTTTTTAGGTATACACACTATTGGAGCGGCCCACTCACTGTAAGTAGTAGGTGAAATAACCCCTTCTGCCTCCAATTTTGTCAGTTCCGTTTCCACAGCTTCTCTTAGTGCATAAGGCACATTTCTGGGCTTATGGAACTTTGGTACTGCTTCTGGTGCTACATACAACTTGGCTTTAATACCCTTCAACTTGCCAAGCTCAGGTTTGAACACAGATGCATACTTCGCGCATACATCTTCCACTGTTTCTGGAGCCACTCTGTTCACTGGTGACCAGTCTAGCTTCAGCTGGCTAATCCAGTCTCTACCCATCAAAGTAGGGCCTCTTCCTTTCACAACCAGCAGTTCGAGTTTTTTAGTGGTCTCTTGACATTTTACTTTTGCCATAAATTTACCCATCAGTTGCAATGATTCTTGGCTGTACGTTTTAAGTACACAATTTGCTGGACTAAGTTTAACTGACTTAAATCTGCGCTTGTACAGCTTTTCAGATATTACTGACACTGCTGCACCAGTGTCTAGTTCCATTTTCACTCTTGAACCATTTATACTGACATACACATAATAAGGTTTCACAACATCACCATTACCCGTGTTCATTTCAAACAGACCAAAACCAGGACTGTCTAATGTCAGAACTGGAACAGTGTCAGAGTTTGGTGCAGCTTCCATTTTGCCCTGCACCAAAGCATCGCTGGCCACTCTGTCTTCTCTGTTGTGGTGTGACAGGAGTTGCGTGCCATCTCGATCTGCACGCTGAGGAGGCTTGAAATCACTGACACCAAGGCGGGACTGGTGCTTGAGAGCGCTGGGATGCCTTTTCTCCATATCCAGATGCATAGCTCCCTTGGTCGCCATAGAATAGCCTCCTTCCTTACGTGAGCGACAGGCTTTGGCTATGTGTCCTTTCTTTTTACACTCATGACACTCGCTTTCCTTAAACCTGCAGCCGTTCGGGCTGTGACCTTTTTCCACCGCAACGATAACAGGGCCTTCCGCCAGCTGCGCATTTCTCCGTAGCTTCACGGTACTTTGCCTTAGCTTTCTTGTCCACTACGTGAGCCTTGAAAGCTTTCTGTGCAAATTGCTGGGCACTGTCCCTGGTTACCTCAAAAGAGAGTGCCATTTCTACAGCAAGCGGCAGCGTCAAGTCTTTGGTGTGCGCGGTGCTGAGCAGCCGATCTCTCAGCTCACTGCTCTTGACTCCACAGACAAATCTATCACGCAGGGCTTCATCTAAGAAAGTCCCAAACTTACATGTAGCTGCTAACTTTCTTAAGCTGGCCACATACTCACTGATCGTCTCATTGTCTTTTTGGTTTCTCCCGTGAAACTTGCACCTTTCTGCAATGAAATTGGTCTTTGGTACGTAGTGCCGCTGCAGCAGATCGACCAACTCCTCGTAGGTTTTTTCTGACGGTTTATTTGGTGCACATAAATCCATCAACAAGCTATGTGCTCGTTTCCCCACCACTGTGAGAAACACCGACTTAGTTTTCGCATCTTTAGTGTCCAAGCCGTTTGCTGCAAAATACTGCTCGAGACGTGCACGGTAGTTGTCAAAACTTTCTTCACTTTCCTCGAAGTGAAAATCTTCTGGCTTTCCAAACGCCATTTTATTAGCTCCGGTTTGGCGGTCCTTTCACTCACCAAATGCTCGGCTTTTGTCGTTTTACCGTCCCGGGTTGCCCCAATGGAGTCGCTCCGTCTGCGGACTCTGTGTCTTCCAACTTGAAAATCCCATCCTCGTCGCCAAAACTGTTGTGTATAAGATTCGATCACATAAAATACTTTTCAAGCAGACAACTGGAAGTAACACATGGCAACCATTTTTATTGAACCTTGACCCGACTTTTTTTTAAGCGACCTCTAGTGGCAATTTAGGGTACTTTCTTTATCTACACTTGCCAGTAGAACCAACCTCCACCACACAGGAGCACCATCATTACAATTAACTACAAAACCCTTTTACATTATAATTCTGTGTCTGGAACACCACAATAACAACAAAACATTTCCATAAGTCTATTTCGATAATCAAACTAAGGACAAAATCACTGTGCCAATCATGTAAGCAGAGTTATTTTGGGATGTCAGCTTTTGCACTCATGAGCAGATAATTCCTTTTTCCTATCAGTCGCATAATTGTAGTATTTTTTATTTGCCTGCTAACATCAAAAGCGCTTAATCAAACATGAAAATAGGCAGAATTGCAACAGAGTTGTTGATGCCTGTCGTTACACGGAACACTGTGCACTGGCTTTTGGAAGCTCAATTTGTGTTTCTGCACTACAAAGGAGCATAAATAGCCCTTTGTGGTGTGTTTTGGGAGCCGTAAAACGATCTTATTTGCATTTCTGAGACCACATTGGGACTTTTTTTTTTTTTTCCCTTTAAGTTTATCTTTTAGGTTAGTCAGTTGGGATGCTCCTTTAAGACTGTCAGTGTGTTATGGTGGTTTGCTATATTTATAAAGGCTGACAAAAGCAGATTAAAGCAGAAATGATTGAAGGCGGTCTTTACTTTGATAATTCCTGTGGTTAGGAAATAACCAAAAATATGCTCCCCTGTGATGCAAACAGAGGACCTTATCTAACCTGGGTCATTCTTCTTCTTTCCATTTCATCTCCACTGTCCTCCTTTTCCCCTCTCATATGTAATGATTAAGCCAACCATTCTCCTCTTCTAAGTAATGTGTCTCAATGTGCAAGGAGGAAATTAGAGTATTATATTGCTCCTCTGTTTGGCTTTGACAGTGCTTCACGTTCAAGTACACACTTTTATCACGCGCTGACAGTACCAGGCCTCTTCTTTGTGTGTGTCTGTGTATGTGCTGTTAGTGTCACTGATAAGAAGAGGTTTGTCAGGCCACTTCAATGAATGCTGCCACTTGATTACATGGCGAGTCAACCACTGTCTGTTACGTAATGTAGTGCTCGGTTCAAAGGTAGTGTGATGATCCTGGCGTTGCCTTCTGTGTTTTTGTGTTGTTTTTTTTCAGTTTGTTTCTTAGGTTGCTTATGGTTTCGCTTCACGCCTTTGTATTTCCTTCTGTATTATATTTCTATGTTCTTATTATCTGGAGTTTAGTTTTCCTTACCTGCCTGATGTTCCCTTATGTCCTGCCTGAGTGGCTGTATGTTTATATCCCATTGTGTTTGTGCCTTTCCATGTTTGATCAAGTCTGCATGTGTGTCATGGTTGGTCATTTCCTGTTTTACATTGACAATCCCTTGTCCCGTGTGCCTTGTGTTCAGTTTTGCGTCCTGTGTGTCGTTAGCTTAATTTGGTTCACCTGTTCTTCCCTGCTGTCTCCACTCTCCCTGATTACCTTGTGTGTATTTAAACCCTCAGTCCTTTGTTCCTTGTTGCGTTGTCGCCTGCATTCCTCTTATGTCGTACATGTGTGCTCCCGCTTGCTCAGTTTTTGCATTATGGATTAATCTCTACCCTAGATTGGAATTTAGCAATTTTGTGTTCTGGAAAATTGTGAAAGCCCTCAGCATTGAAGCTCTGTTAAGTTCAACTTTGACTCTTGCATCTTGCATTTGGGTCCAACCCTGCCTGCCACACAGCCCCACACTGACAGGTAGACACACAAGTGGGAAGGCAAATGAATAAAACGTTTTGTTCCACTGGATGTAAATGGGATGCGAATGACAATAATCATTGAATCTTTCAAAAGGGAAACCAAAAACACTGGAGCGATACAGCCCAGGAACACAGACACACTGACAAAGAAAAAACAAAATTCTTAAAAAAAAAAAAAAGAGAGCTGAAAAAAAATGAGCATAAATGATGTCAAAACACAGTAGAGACGAGTTTTTTATTTCATGTCTATCTTGATGTGTGTGGCCTTGTAAGATTGGAAAATTTACCTCCATCCATCCATCCTCTTCAGCTTATCCTGTTCAGGGTCGCGGGGGGCTGGAGCCTATCCCAGCTGACACAGGGTGAGAGGCAGGGTGCACCCTTGACAAGTCATCAGCCTGTCACAGGGCCAACACAGAGAGACAGACAACCATTCATACCCATGGGCAATTTAGAGTGACCAGTTAACCTAACCGCAGTAACTGCATGTCTTTGGACTGTGGGAGGAAACAGTCACGGGGAGAACATGCAAACTCCACACAGACCAGACGCGAACCCAGACCTTCTAGATGTCATTCTAGCTGTGAGGCAGCAGTGTTAACCAGCATGCTACCGTGCTGCACCGTGGAAAAGTTACCTGCATTTACCAATTTGTTGACCACACATACACACGACACATTTGGCTCAGTTCAAATTTTAAGTGTCTGTATTTGAATTTCCTGCCACCATTTTAAATTAACAGTGTTTTGGGAATCGGTGACATACACTACTTTGGAACCACATAAACAACTAATAGTAAAATGTCTCAGTAGAATTATACAAGATGCTCCATTCAAAACTGTCTTCTTCACAGCATGGTCTGAGAAAGAGGTGATATCTACGGTTAACAGTGAAATAATATCTAAGGAGATTACTTTAAATAAACTAAGAAAAAGGCAACTGTAATGACCTATATCACTTTTTTTCTGTTATGTTGCTTAAGCAAGCAAGTTCTGACATGGTAATAAATCATGAAAGCGTCATTGCCCACTGAGCTCTTTAAAAGATTAATTGAGACACAATTGTGTTTCAGAACTAAGTGACAAATAGGTTGGGGAAATCATTGCAAGGGAAATATGCTCAATCAGGCAACACTTAAACTCCAGTCTCTAGGTCAAAGGGCAGGAGTGTATGAGGAACCTCAAGTACATCCATATTGACCGTTATTGCTCTTTCACCCTCTACATCATTAGTGTGATTACCCCCCCCGAACATTTATAAGCAATAAACTGCACAAAAATGCAAATATGATACAAATTAAAACTCATATACAAAATGATATTGATTCATTATTAGTTTGATGTGTCAGAAGCTTCAATAAACATGTGAGTTTAAAAAAAAGGTTAAAGAAGACTCACGGCTGTACCAGCTCAAAAGGTGCTTCTGCTCAATACTGAGCAAAGGGTCTGAATACTTATGACCATGTGATATTTCAGGTTTTCTTTGCTAATAAATTTGCAAAAATTTCTACATTTCATTTTTTTTCCTGTCAAGATGGGGTGCTGAGTGTACATTACTAAGAAATAAAATAAACTTTTTTGATTTTAGCAAATGGCTGCAATGAAACAAAGAGTGAAAAATTTAAAGGGGTCTGAATACTTTCCGTACCCACTGTAAGTCATTTAAGAGTTGTTACACATTATGAGCAAACAACTGACATGACTGTTTAGCTTCAGGACTTGTTCATTTTACACTAACATTAACATATACACTTACTTTTGGTCTACACAAATAAGAATTTCAGAGGGAACACTACAATAATATTGCTGCATCACCCTCAACAACACTGAACAACACTGAGTCTTGGTCCACCCATGTGGAGTTGGAGTTTACCTGAATTTCTTATTATAGTCCACACATATAGATGTGAGCTCTGTTTAAAGGATTTTTTTTTTATTGTGCTATTTAATTTGAATTTTTTTTTGAGTTGTCCACTTAAAGTTGTTGTTTTGTTTTTTTGGCATTTATTCAGCATTCATTCTGAAAATGAGGGTGGTTAAAAAAAAGTAAATCATCATCAATGAAATCTTCTTTTAGCTTTAAAAAGCCACTGAGGAGGCTGTGTCACTGGCCCTCCACTCTGCCCTGGTCCGCCTAGACCAGCGAGATAGCTATTCATTGATTATAGCTCTGACTTTGACGCTATCTCCCCCCACAAATTGACCACCAAGCTGGGCCTCAACACACACCTGAGCAGCGGGATGCTGGACTTTCTCACCAACAGACCAGAGACAGCGCGCATGGGGGAGCGGGCCTCCTCCAGCATCCCCCTGAACACTGGTGCACCACAGGGCTGCATGCTGAGCTTTTCCTCTTCTCCCTCTTCACACAAGACTGCAAACCCACCCACGAGACCAACACCATCAAGAAGTTTGCAGATGACACCATCGTGGTAGGCAGGATTACATCCAGCGATGAGGCTGCCTGCAACAGAGGTTGAGAACCTGGAGAGCTGGAGCCGAGAGAACAGCTTGATTCTCAGCACAGCAAAGACAAAGGAGCCGATCCTGGACTTCAGGAGACTGAGGCCCAATCACCCAATCACAGTCAGTGGTGAGAGAGTGGAGGTCGTGCAGAGCATCAAGTACCTCGGGGTCAACATCAGCCATGACATGACCTGAACCGTCAACACCACATCGACGGTCAAGAAAGGTCTTCAGAGGCTTCACTTCCTGAGGTGCTTGAAGAGAGCGCGACTCCCACGGCAGCTGCTGGTGAGCTTCTACAGGTCAGCCCTCGAGTCCGTCCTCACATACTGCATCTCAGTGTGGGACTCTGGCTGCACTGTAGACAACAGGAAAGCTCCCCAGCGAATTATCAAGACTGCTGAGAGGATCACCGGCACCCAGCTGCCCAGATATACAGGACTCGCTGTACCAGGCGGGTCACAGCCATAATAAGGGACAACACACATCCCAGATACTGCCTCTTCACCCCCCCCCCCGCCTTCTGGGAGGCGTTACAGGACGCTGTACTCCTGAGCCACAAGACTGAAAAAAGGCTTTTACCACAGAGCTGTCACACTACTGAACACTGACAATATCAAACCCAACAGACCATAGCTCTGCCTTCACGCCTTCACATCCACTTGCACATTCACTGCGCCACTTTAGCACTTTGCACTGTTTTTTTGTAAAAAAAAAAAAAAAAAAAGTTTATTGCCATTTTCACTGTAAATACCAGATCTTTTTTTTTTTTTTTTTAATCCTATTTGTTATTTCAATCTGCATTTATTATGTTGGCACCTGGAGGATGGCTCCAACAAAATTTTCACTGTATTGTGCAGTGACGATAAAGATACCTTATCGATCTACTGTGTAAGGAAGAGCAGAGTCAGTTTTATGGCTGAAAAGTCTGAGCACGACTAGTTTTGTGGCTGGCCTTATTATGTAGTTATTTGAAGGAGTTTCCCTTCAGAGCACTAAATTTTGGGATGAGAGTATTTAAATAAATCATATAAACATAATTTACTATGGTATGTGGCATGAAATTTAATGCAAATTGCACTGACAAATTACAGAAAAAAAGCACGTCTTACTTTGTGTCTGTTGTGGCTGTGATAGGAGTGTCCATTTAATTGGAATGGGAGAAGGATATGTTATCAGACCAAGTGCACAATTGGCTAAAAGCTGCAAGTGGAGAGCCAAAACTTTCATTGTTCATGTTTAGAGCTGAACGCCATACGTTTTTGTTCCTCAATAATACTGATATCGTGGTGAAACGGAGCAGAACTTAAATGAACTGAAATGAACTTAAAGCGGAGTGTCGAAGGGAGGAGCAAAATCCCAATACAAGATGCAGAAGGATTTCTTTTCCTCAGGAATGCACACGCGGGGGGGGGGGGGGATTTTTCAAAAACCTTTCTCTGGTATTGGATCTGCTATACGCCTAATGAAAAGTCAATCATATTGTTACAGCATGAAATATCACCTTTAATATATATCTGCAGCTTCACACTGCATGCTGAAAAATAAAAATAAATTAAAGTAGATGAGAGAGATGTGTATATTTACGCACATAGCAAAGTATTTCATTAGTGATGGGCCAGGATCTTACTGTAAATAATGCTTTTTTTTTTCCTTCTAAACATCACACAGGTCAGTTTTTACACACAAATTCCAGGTTTATATGGTGGAGTAGTTTGCAAAAATTCATCTCCCCTCTACGAAAGCACACAATCCCCAGCAATTTGTTGTATCAAATACAACCCCCCCCCCAAGACTCTCCTATAGCTGCCTGTTATTGATCTGAATTGTCACAATGTTTCCAGAGATAAACACATGTGTAGATTCTGCACTTACACCATTTTATTTTGGCCAGCAGATTACTTTCGCCCTCTTTAGATTTCCTTGTTTTTAATTTGAGCAGCTCTTCATAGAGTGCTGATCATTATTCCAATAAGCTGGCTGTGTCTTTGTTGGTAAATAAGCATACTGCTACTGCATCACCCACAGAACTTTGCACTGCCATCAGCTCATTCCTGCAATTTCGACCTCACACTAATGTGACTCACTTTAAGTAAACCTGGGCCCTCATGAGCCACATTTTTCACAAGTGCCTATTATGTTGCATACTATATTGCAAGATAATAGACTTCATTCCCTCAAATCCTCATTGTATCCTGGATCACTCTAAAATAAGGTTCTGAATTACTTGTCTTTATGTATGTGACCAAAATGCTAATCTTTCTATGCTAATCCACCTGTAATTACAAAATAGGCTAGAACACATAAGGTTCTTCCATTATTATGACAATAGAACGTGCTGATGAGTGAGTGCTCTGCACACAATACCCTAAAGCATCCTTGTGGTAATGTAATGTGTGTAAAGGTATATTTGCTTTCCCATCTCTCAGCATTTTATCTTTGTGTTTCACTGCAAAAGACAAAATCATAAAAACAGGAATTAAATGTTAGGTCAGCGTTAAATAAAGTCATGAAGACAGCTTGACTGAATGCTTGTCTAAACTCTAGTAAGTTATATAAAAGAAAAAATTACTGGAAAAAGTTTTAGTGGAAGAAAACGTACAAAACTATGTAATGTATGTAATGCAATAATATCACGATGAGAGTGAAAATCAAAGGCGAGAAACAAGGAAGGAGGATTGTGAACAGAAGGTAACATTAGCATAAATGAGGTTGTTGGCAATGTGGTGTTTTTCCCCCCCATCAGGTCAAGACTGCTGCAGATAAAAAAAAAAAACATCATAACCATAAGTTGTTCTTGAGACCTATTATTAATATTCTCAGCAGAATAAAAGGACCTATTCTGAGAGCAACAGTAGAAAATTGATACAAGGTTATGGTAAGAATGTTTTATCTACACAGGTGATCTGTAATTTTACAAAATTAATCAACACAATATGAGCTTTTTAGGGCCAGAATATTTATGTATTTATATTTGCCAGTGCTTGTTTGGATGATTTGTGTTTAAAGGGCAGATGATAAATATAAGAGAGTTCAGTGCATTTCATTACACTGTAGAGGAAGCATTTAAAAATGTAATCAGAGAGATAGAAGGGAAAGAAAAGTCTAGGAGGTAATACCAAAACTGCTGGGAGCATGCGGGTGGTGACTAATGTCGTCATTAAATATTGTCATAGAAATTATGTTCTATAACACAGCGATGCAAAAGGAAATACATATTGAGAAATATTAATGCTGCCATAAGTTCATCTTCAGTCAAGATAATGGGAAAATGTTTTTAATGAGTGTTTTAATGATTTTTACAATAAAAAAGTAAAAAGAAAATGCTGATATGGATTCTTATTACAACGTATAGTGGAAATTACTGTAATAGTTCTACATTATTGTTTTTACCTGACTAACATATTCTGCTTAAAAGTGAAAGTCGATTCAAAGCATTTTAATTAAAATTAGCGAAAGACTCTGATATTGGATGAATATATTAAAAAGTCCAAACTGATCTAAATCAAAAAATAAATAGCTGACTTTTAATTTAACATTTAATTAAAACTCCAAGAATTCATTTGCATTGCTTTTGTTGTATTAACAAGTCCCACATATTGTATTTTCTAGTATGTCTAATAATACTCATCTGGTATCATATCGATATCTCAATTTTTAACTGGAAGAAAACAAACAAAAAAGAAAATAAACTCAACAGTTATATTTTTCCTCAAAACATGAAAGTATACCCTTTTTCGGATCTAAATATTTACATATCCGGCCATAATGAAAGATTACCTGGTCCTTCGCAGGTCTTACTGGGTAAATAAAACCTCATTTGTACAACAGAATGTTACATATTAGACTATTTTTTAAAACACACTGCAGAAACAGCAAAAACAATTTTAAATGTTCTGTGTTCTTTATGTGGTGATGATGCTTCAACAGCATGGCTTGCCATTGATAAATAAGATGTGTGTTGCTGTGGCAGAATGAAGATGGAGAGGTAATTTCATCACACAAATCAGTGATGCAGATTCAAGACATACTTATTTGAAACATTAGCAAGCAAAAGTGCAAATTGCTCTGATAATACAGGGTCATTGCTGTTACGTTAAAAGCGTTTGCTTATGGATAAGCATCAAAAACATTAGCTAATGTAGGCTAGATCGCTAGAGAATATTAGCTAATTTTAGCTTTCTGCTGCCAAGTTGCCAGCCAAGGAGCTGATGTGCTTTATTATATCAGTTTGTTAAAGTTTCCTATTAATATTTTGGTCAAATTGGGCTTTATTGTTTGTTTACAGTACAGCAGAGCTCCAGAGAGCAAGTCAGAGGGATGTTACCTGTTAATGGCCAGCAGCAGTCCATATTCAATTAGAATATTGTTATGAAGGGATATAAATCAGCCTTTTATTGGGTTGTGTGTTAACACAATGCCAAAGAGGGAAATATATCAGCAATGATCTTAAAGAAGCAATTTTTCCTGCCCATCAATCTGGGAAAGGTTAATGAGAAAGATGGGCGCAGCGGGTAGGTGCTCACCTTGCAACCGGAAGGTCGTTGGTTCGAGTCCCCGTCTGAGCGTGTGCTGTCATTGTGTCCCTGGGCAAGACACTTCACCCACATTGCCTAAAGTGTGAATGTGATTGTGTGTTTGGTGGTGGTCAGAGGGGCCGTAGGCGTGAATTGGCAGCCATGCCTCTGTCAGACTGCCCCAGGGCAGCTGTGGCTACATTAGTAGCTTACCACCACCAAGTGTGATTGAGGTGTGAATGAATGGTGCTTGAAATTGTGAGGTGTCTTGAAAAAGCACTATATAAGAGTAAGGCATTATTATTAAAACCAAACACAGCAGATCAGCACAAACACCTCACACCAGCTGTGAAACACAGTGGTGGAGGGCCAATGATTTGGGTTTGTTCTGTGGATACCTTGCAGTCACTGAGTTGACCACGAACTCCTCTTTATTCTGGAGTCAAACGTGAGTCAAATCTGTCTTACGCAGGCCAGCAAAGTTTCAACTGGACCTTAAACGAATACCAGCAAGCCTCAATTAACTGAAGCAACACTGCAAATAGGAGTGGGCCAGAATTGCTCCACGGTGCTATGAGAGACTGATAAAGTCATACAGAGTGGGTCTACAAACTATTGAATCATGGGGTGCACTTTATTTCTCACACACTGCTATTGCATTTTGGCTTAGTTTTTGTTCAGTAAATAGTGATACAGTGTAATACGTCATGTGTTACTGTTAATGTGAGGTTGTATTTACTTAAAATCTAGCAAGGACTAGATGATTTCTTTTTAATTACGTGTAAAACTTTTTCCAAGAAGTGTATACTTTCCATGATATGAATGAAATTTCTCAAAGGCTGCTTTAAAATAAAGCGATCTGCTAACCTCTTTGGTTGGAGGAAAATGGAGTAGTGCATTGTGTAAATGGGGCAACTGCTACTGCAAAAATAAATAGTAAAATAGAATCTAAAAGTCAAATCTGTTAATTTGTGCATTTTAAATGGTGTGTTTTTGTTTATTCATGTTTAATATTTTTAAAATTAAAATCGCAACAAAGTATGATGTGGCGTAGTGATGGTGCACTTAACAGAAGGTTAGGTTGTCAGCTTCTCTTTGGTAACGCTTCTGATCATGCTTGCATTTTAGTGCGAGCCCCTTCTTCTTAAACTAACTTTCCTGCTTATACAAATGGACTAAAGAGGAACCTCCCACAGTGCATAGTTAAAGTAAGCTGGCAGAGTGCAATCACGAGGGTACAGCTGGAGGCAATCTTCCAGATACTCCTGCCACTCTAGAAACCAGATTCTTTGGGTAAAAGGTAGCAGACTGAGAGCAGGAATAGGCCAGGGTTAAATATGGTCTGGCTTTCCCAAGGTGACGAGTCCTGGAAGCGTCACGTTGACTCTAGTTTTTCTTTCTTTTCTGGGTGTTTTGTTCTGAGATGCTTGAGCTGTAGTCCGACCCTGAGTGGTTCTTGATGTTGTATACAGTGAAGCACCTTTAAGAAAAAAACAAACCAAACACTGTTAGGAAGCTAATTACAACACTGGCTCCAGAGATTCTTTTTAAAAACAATATTATTTTATTTTGTCTTTTATTGGTATTGTTATATACATGGCATAATTTGTGCTTTTTTTTTTATTATCAAGAATAAACCATAGGGGAACACATCAGAAAATTAAACTTTAAATGACTGAATTATTCATTTTTCAGCTGGATATACTGAGAGTTCTACAAAACCAGGAGAACAGGGGTGGAAAGAGACAGAAAACAAACTAGATAAGTAGACTGATAAAATAGTTTGGAGACACTTGCAGATGGTCCACTGAGGGTAGTGTGAATGTTCAGACTGTGATGTGCTTTTACCAACAGTAGCAAAGGCACCTGTGTATCGCTTTGTTTTAAAAAAGAAAGTAAGCCTCAGGGCCTCGTTCTAGGTGAGTCCATACACATATAAACCAGATACATCCATCAATTCTTCTTGGGGGATTTCTGCCACACAAATTTGCTGATTTGTGATTCTTTTTTTTTTCCCCAGCCATTATAGACCTTTGGGTGCCAGGTTAACCAGCTCAAGGCCATTCACACCAATCCTCCTTCTGGGACTGATTGAATAATATAAAAAAATACACTCCAAAATAATATTTTTCAACATTTTTACCTTTTCTTGCTCAGATTTACAGAACTTTTGAAAGGGAGGACACTGTGAGAGCACTGTGAGACTGGAAAGCGAGAATAAATAAGGAAATAACAAATAGGATGTGGAAACAACATCAAGATATGTCATTTGGTGACTGATTGGTAAGAGAGGGAAAATGAGATAAGAAGGTGAGATGCTTCTTAACCGCTGGGGAGTTGGAGGATAAACAATGAATAGTGAGTCGTAAGTATGCTGCAGTAAAAAAAATGGAAGGAGCAAAAGAGTGAGCACAAAGAGTGGAAATGTCTCTCGGTGACTGAGGAGGAAGAGCGGAGACTTGGAAAGAACAGCAGAAAGGTCATGCAAAAAAAGATGAAAAAAAAAATAATATGACAGACAAGACTCCCTGGATGAAGATGTATAACACTCCATAAGAGGACTAAAATTGGTCTGGCCTTCAGCCGACTGCTGCCTGTACCTGACTGGAAGTTTGGCCCCATACCACAAAGTGGTCTGTCTGCTACAGCACCTACCTGAGTATAATCTAAGACTAATATCTCACTATCTCCTCCCTTTTCATGTTCCATTTGCTTTCTGTAGTCAACCATAAAAGCATCATATGAGAATGACTTGTGAGAGACTTAAACAAAAGATGAGGGAACAGAGAGTAGGGGGAGAAATCAGACAAGTCTGCTTCTGGCATACAGATAAAGTTTGCCTAGGAGAAGAAAACAATGTCTCCTTTATTTCCCCCCTTTTTTAAAAACTATACTGCTGGAGGAAATGGATAGGCCTTTCTCTTACCTGAACAGTGCTTGTAGGTGCATAGACAGAACACAATGACTAAAGCATGGAGAGATGATAAAAGGGGCACTGCAACAAAATATAAAAAGATAAAGGAATACAGGAACATTGATCAGAAAAAGAAAAAAAAAAGATCAGATAAGAAGTAGAAGATTTGATCGAGAAAACTAAAAGTAAAATTAGATATGACGAACGTAAAAAGAAATATTAGGAAAAGAAGCTGGTTAATGCAAGGTTGAATCACAATAATTTGCATTAGTCATCCTATGAAAAGTTGGGTTAAAGAACATTGTTACTATCAGGTGCAGATTAATGCAGAAGAGTCACATGTCAATGTTCGAGTTGGAGGGCTGGAGGGGAAGTGAGGGGGGAAGGCCTTTCTGGTATAGATTGGTCCGTTAGCTAGCCTTAGCTTCCCTAGAGACAAAACTATATTCTGATTTTCTTGTTAGCTACCCACTGGGGGTAAACAAAAGTCATCACTGATGTCTGTTAGCCAACTGATAACCAGGAGTCCACATCCACGTCACTGCCAAGTATGCATTCCATCATCATATTAGACCAATAAGTGCATCTTTTTTTCAGGACGTGCTGGTCGTTCTCTGAACGCGCAAAGTTTGCTGTTGCTAAGAAACCCCCAAGGTCCTCGCGACTTTCGATAACCATAATTGGCAGCAATTAAACAATGGGAAAGACACTCAACAACAGCCCCAGACTGAGACTGCTCACGCAGGTCCATGAGTGGTCCAAGAATGAAACCCACCAGCTGATCTTGTTGGCTTTTGTGTCCCAAGTTTTTCATGCTCTTGGCATTGGTTACTGACCAACACATTAATTTGGCCAGTGAGCTGGTACAGGCTTCTCCCAAGCTCTCAAGAAGTCCTTTAGCTCATATTAGCTTAGTACCGAGCAACAGTCCATGTTGATTTGGTCTGTTAGCAACCATTAGCTTCCTGCCAAGCTGTAATCCATATTATTTGATTGGTGAACAGACATGAAATTTTCACCATGTTAAAGTTCATGCTGATTCAGTCTGTTAGCTGGCAAAAGCTTCTCATCAAGCCATAAATCCATAGTGATTCAGTCTGCTGGCTATCATTAGCTTCAAACTCAATCGTCCATATATCCCGCGCGTATTTTGACCTCCCGCTTTCAGCTCCAGAGACAAAAGTTACTGGTGGTTTGGCAAGTAGAGCCTTTCTCAGCAGGGGACAGGTAGAGCTTGCCGTTGGCGCAGGCACAAAGCTCGTACACAGTCTGTTTGGTGTAGGTGGTACCTGCGGGCGCTCCTTCCAGGGGATCCACAGCACTACCAAGGGGAATGTTGCCCAGTCTGATAGTGCTGGCATCTAGAAAGATCTGTAAACATAAAAGAAAGATGATTTAGAAAACACTGATTTAACATGGATGAAACATGGGGGAAAAAAAAATACAAAGAATCCAGCTGTAGGCGACAAAGCTTTTATGCATGGTCTTGCTGGTGAAAATAATGTACAAACAAAGAGGATAGAAATAAAGGGAAAAAGAAAGAAATGGAAAACCCAGGCTGCTTGGTGCACTGAAAGAGAGGTCACATTGCCAAAGGCAATGACTACTACTTGCTGTTGACTAGGGTTGTCATCAAGATAGATCTATGGAGACAGAAAAGGAATTCCTATCGAGAACAGGTCTCTTTTGATGAAGAGGCAGAGTGGGAGTGAATGAGGCAGAGGGCAAGATAGAGTGTGAAAAAGGGAAGGAGAAGAGAGAGGAGAAACTCAACAAAAGCAAACAAAACCTTTTGGCTTAAAAGCATGATTTAAACTGAAATTATTTTCAGTGCAGACATTGACAGACTAGGTTTCAAATCAAATACGCTTAGTCAAAATGAGTCATTTGTTGAATGATGCACAGATGTGAGGGAAGGGGCTACAGAAGTTCTGAAATTTTCACTCTACTTTGTGGTTTGGCAGAAACAGAGAGTCCACTATTGGCTGCACAGTGTGACGTGCCTTCTCAGTTACAAACAATCATATGCTAAATAGAATCTCAGAAAATTACAGTATTAAAAAAACAAAAAAAACAACAAAAAAAAAAACAATGTTAATTTCAGCTATTGAGTTATTAACCTTAATTACAGCTAGGGGACAGTTTAAAAGAAGCACAGTTATTATCTCTATGTTTTTCTTTGCTCTGTCCATCTCCCCTGAGCCTTATTTTGTCCTGTCTTCAGATGATACAAGGTGAGTTTTAAACAATAATCATTACTCTGTCTTGGTTTTCATTGATTGCTTCACTTGCTTATTTATTTACTCTCTAATGTTCAGGAAGCTCTGCTTATTTTTTGCTCTCTCTCTCTCTCTCTCTCTCTCTCTCTCTCTCTCTCTCTCTCTCTCTCTCTCTCTCTCTCTCTCTCTCTCTATACCCAGAGGCTGGACAATAATCTCAGCATCCACATTATTTGTCTACTTCATTTTAGAAATGAGGATGGGGGAAGTGGAAAAAAATGTGTAGAAAATAGCTATTAGTGCAAAAGACAGGAAGAAGAGAGGGAAAGGCGGGTCAGATAAAAAAGATGAGAGACAGATGAGAGAGACAAAATGTCAAATCAGAAGTGGTTTGAAGAAGATAGAGGAAATGGAAGAAGGGAGAATGAATGCAGGAAAAAATGGAAGAGAGGAATGAGGGATTCAGATACGCCAACAGTGAGGAACCAATTAGTATAACTAATGATTTCACTTTGGCTGACGGGGCACATCTTGAGCTCCACAAACAACACAGTTGTACACACAAACACACACAGACACACACATTTTTTTCTGAAGTGGATCTTGTCTCTGTGTAATGGAGCAGAGCAGAGGTGCAGTGTATGCTTTCTTTACATATCTGTTTAGATAAAAGCATGACGACCAATATTCAGGTAAGCAAAACTTTTAAAATAGACTGATGTAATTGGGTGTTAATAACACTGATTTCTTTGGTACTGAAGATGCTCAAATTCCTAAAAAAAAAATCCCATCAACATTAAACACAACAGATACGAAATCATGCTCTAAACTGGTTTCTCAGTCATACTTGGTGGTGGTAAGCTACTAATGTAGCCACAGCTGCCCTGGGGCAGTATGACAGAAGTGTGGCTGCCAATTCGCCCCTACAGCCCCTCCGACCACATTCACACTTAGGCAATGTGGGTTAAGTGTCTTGCCCAGGGACACAATAGCAGTACACACTCAGACAGGGACTCGAACCCACGATCCTCCGGTTGTGAGGTGAGCACCTACCCACTGCGCCACTGCATTATAAGAAATGAATCTTGTTCAATGTGTTAACAGATTATCTAAATCCTGGTTCTAGCCCGAGTGGCTGCCGCGTGTCTTCAGCGTCCCTTAATAATTTCATATTATTTAAAATAAGTTTTTCTTTTTCAGTAACTCTGCAGTCAAGAGTCAAGCGTTAGACAGTGGAGATTGAATGGTTCCACTCAGACATATAATTTGGAAATTAGAAGCAGAGAGTCAGCCTGTTCTGCTGCTGTGGGGCAAACTGACATGGACATTGTGGAAAAGGGTACAGTGATTCCTCCACTAACATTAAAGACAAGGTAGACACCTGTAACCATGGTAACTGCTCACACAAAAATGGCAACAGCTTCAAACTGCTTTGTTTCCAACACGTGTGAGATAAAATGACTTTAACAGAAACTAGATATGACTAATATCATAATTCTGTCTCTGCATAAATTTTTAAAAACGATTTTGTGTTCAATAAAATGGTCAGGTCAGCCTCTTTAATACAATCTCAATTAGTCTCTCATGCCTATTGGTTTTAATGACACAGTAATAATGAAAAGCAGATGCAGGTAGTGAAAAAAAATATATACAAAATGTTTGAACTTCTTCACTTATGTATAGAGCAAAAGAAAATGCCACACTACACCTCTAAATGTCAAGGTACTCCTTTAACAGGTCCCTGGTGCGCACCTGTCATCTTCCCTTTGGCTTCCCAACAAAAGCTGCCAGGGCTCAGTTACTGTATGGCCTTACAGGAAAATGACTCAGTTACGGTTGGCAACATGACCCAAATCTAATTCTAACAACCTGCTGGCCGTAGTAATAGAAACCTAAATCTAAAATGAGCATGGGCGTGACAGTTGGACGTGGCAGTGACAAGAGATGGGTGCATGCATGTTTATGAGAGGAAATGTAAATGTAATTACTGTCTCCCTTACGAACAATAGAAATACCAGTGCAACAAATGAGGACAATATAAATAGAGGAGGAAGGGGAAGGAGAGCATAAAGTTGGAGCAAGCGGAGGTGAAGAGTTGGATATAATGGAGATGAAAACAAGGGGAGAAGATGATATGATACTGGAAAGACAAAAAGGCAATTAGGAGGTGACAACGGAAGGACAGAGCACAGGACAGAACAATAAAAAGTAAATGAGAGGTAAGAGGAAGACGGAAATTCAAGAAAGATAGAAATGTATGTACGGCGATTATACGAAGCAATAAAGACAACAGAGACTGTGGATGGACAGATAGATGGGTAGATGGAAGGGTGAGGAGGTCATCTGATGAAGCTTAAGATCAGATTAGTGATGACATTCATTCTAAATGAAAGTGTCTGTAAGTATTCGGTGGCCTGTCGTTAGCCGTGTGTACATGGGAAGGGGTGTGTGCTTGAGAGGAAGGGTGAGTGTGTGAATAAGGTACACATATTTCATTTTCATTCAGACTTTTATTTATACATGCATTCACTGACAAGCCTGCATGGCATTAAAATGTATGTGTTTTACATATTATTTTTATGATTATAATATGTATGTTCTGTATTTCTCTTATGTTAGGTGCTCTGTACTCAGGGTGCAAGACACAGTAGCGTATCAGTTAAGTGGATTTTTCCTGCACTGAGGTCACTGCTATGACTCCACGCAGAAACTGTACACGTGGCTTTGAGTACCATTATAGTTATAGCATTTTTAACCACAACAACAAATATAAAAGTGAAATCTGAACTGGAGTGCTGTTTAATCATGATTGATCAAATTATTTAGAATCAGCTTTGATTAAGACGTAATGTATTACAATCCCTATTTGTTTTTTGTTTTTTTTAAATAACAATTTTATTTAAATATTAAACTAAATACAAATATTTTAGGGTAAGTTTCTAAGTGCATTTTCTTTGACTGAAAAATCACAGTTTATGTCTAGCTTTGACTCTTTAATCAAAAAGGTCTAAAAATGGCGTTTTTTCTGCTACCCAAATAGAACAATATTTACTCTCATGCATATCACATTTTAACACAAATATGATATACAACATGTGCATACAGTATGAGTGGAAATGTGTCTGCTGTCCAGCAGCAGTTTAGCAAGCACGTGGCTCTGACATCGAGGAGACGGAAACATGCAGGAAGCGGCAATTATGGAGGTTCAGAACATTTTTTCATGGATGATTTCCTTTGGCAAAGCAAAGAAACACACAAAAGGGTTGAAAGCAAGTTAGCTGTAAGAGAGAAGGTGGACGTGGTGGTGAAAGGACAAGATTTATATGGGATGAAAAAAAGACGGGAGGCGGAGCGAGCCAGACTGCAGAGGACATACCAGAGTTAGAATGTCTCTGGGAAGAGATCAGGAGAAAGAAAAATAGTTCTGCAGTATGCCAGGACAAAAGACAAGTGAATGTACTTAAGAAGAAACCAGGAGGAGGAGGAAGTATAGTTTTCGACAAAGAAAATGGGTGTGGAATAAAGCACATGTAAGAGTAAAAAAGCCACAAAACAGGCTGCTTTCAAGGAGGAATTTCTGCACCATAATAGAATTTTTCCATTTTATGCAAACAATGTCATCTTTCATTTTTAGTCACATTTTATTTGTTACAAAATCCTAAAAGACATTGTCGGTGTCCTAAAAATGTACAGAAATACAGTTTTTAGTGCCACTACAGTCAAAGCAAATGTCAAATTATATTCAAATGATTTTACACAACCACAATTTGAAAAAAAAAATTCCTGGCTGTTCTTATCCACTTTTTTAATCTGTTAAAAGTGAATTGGCTCTTTGTTGGCATGTCCACAATACCAAGTGGCAATTTCAGAATTAGCTTTCTTTTGCAAACCTTTCTTACACTTATCCACTGGGGCAGCAGTCTAAGCAGAGAAACCCAGACCTCCCTGGCCACCTCATCCAGTGCTCCCAGGACAGCCAAGAGATATAATTTCTCCAGCATGTCCTGGTTCTACCCCGTGGTCTCCTCCCGGTAAGACATGCCCAGAACACCTCACCCAGGAAGCGCCCAAGAGGCATCCTAGTCAGACACCTGAACCAAAAGTAGTGACTCTACTTTTAGCCTGTCTCAAATGACTGCAATCTTCACCCTATCTCTAAGGCACAGGCCAGCCACCATTTGGAGAAAGGTCATTTCCACCGCTTGTATCTGCAACTTTATTTTTTTGGTCACTACCCAAAGTTTGTGACCACAGGTGAGGGTAGGGATGTAGCTCGACCAGTAAATCGACAGCCTTGCTTTTACACTCAGCTCACTCTTCACAACGATGGAACGGTACAGCGTCCACATCACTGCAGCTATGGCATCAATCCGTATGTCAATCTCCTGCTCCCCTTTTCCGTCACTCATAATCAAGACCTTGAGATACTTAAACTCCTCCACAGGAGCAGCAACTCGTCCCTGACCTGGAGTTGGCACTCCACCCTTTTCCATTCTTATAGCCATCACTTCTCACTCAGGTGCAAACCACTATAGCGCAAGCTGGAAGATATCACCTGATAGAGCCGACAGGACCACATCATCTGCATAAAGCAGGGATGAGTTTCAGAGGCCATCAAGGTGGAAGCCTTCCACCACTTGGCTATGACTAGAAATTCTGTCCATGAAAATTACGAACTCCAACCCTGGTGGAGTTCAACACCCACCGGAAATGAGTCATACTTGTTGCCGACAATGCTGACCAAGCTCTTGAAATGGTTGTACAGGGAGTGAATGGCTCATGACAATGGGCCATACACCCCACACTCTCAAAGCACCACCTACAGGATACCCTGAGGGATGAGGTCGAATGCCTTCTCCAAATCCACATGTAGACTGGTTGGGCAAACTCCCACAAATATCCTTGAGAGGATATAGAGCTGGTCCAGCGTTCCATGACCAGGATGAAAATAGCATTGTTCCTTCTGAATCTGAGGATTGACTAATGGACAACCTCTCTTTTCCAATACCTTAGCATAGACCTTACTGGGGAGGCTGAGTGTGATCCCCCCATAGCTGGAGAATATCCTCCGGGTCCCACTTCTTAAAGATGGGAACCACCACCCTAGGCTCCAGATGCACTACCCCACATCTCCACATGACTTTGCAGAGGTGTGCCAAGACAGCCCTACAACATCCAGAGCCTTAAGGAACTCAGGATAATTCTCATCCACCCCAGGAGCCCTGCCACCAAGGACTTGTTGAACTACCTCATTGAACTCACCCCCAGTAACTGGTGAGCTGTCCCCCTTGTCACCAGACTCTGGTTCCTCTACGAAGACATGTCAGTGGGATTAAGGAGATTGCCAAAGTATTCCTTCCACTGCCCGACTATATCCTCAGTTGAAGTCAGCAGTGCCTCACCTGCACTGTACACCATGTGTGTAGAGCACTGCTTTCCCCTCCTGAGTCGCCTGATGGTTTACCAGAGTCATTTCAAGGCAGATGGAAAGTCTTTTTCCATGGCCTCACCAAACTCCTGAGTTTTCACGGGATACACTTTGCCTGCTGGTTCTCATCAACTGCCTTTGAAGTCCCACAGGCTATCCAAACCTAACAGGTGTCCACCATCTGGTTCAGGGATTACCATCATGGCAGGCACCAACCACCTTGCAGCCACAGCCCCATGTAGCGACCCCAGGAATATTTGGACTCAATCTCCCTAGCCATCCTCGGAATGCTGCTTAAGTTCTGCTGGCGGCAACAAAGGACTGGGATTACTGGAACCATGTCCTATGGTCTGATGAGACCAAGATTAATTTGTTTGGTTCAGATGGTCTCAAGCATCAAAGATAAGTGTGTCATGCCACACTTATTTTTGTACTCCTCACCTGATCTCCGCCACACATGCTTGAGACCATCTGAACCAAACAAATTAATCTTGGTCTCCTCAGACCATAGGACATGTTACCAGTAATCCATGTCCTTTGTTGACATGTCTTCAGCAAACTGTTTGCGGGCTTTCTTGTGTACAGACTTCAAAAGAGGCTTCCTTCTGGGGTGACAGCCATGCAGACCAATTTGATGTAGTGTGCGGCGTATGGTCTGAGCACTGACAGGCTGACCCCCCACCTCTCCAACCTCTGCAGCAATGCTGACAGCACTCCTGCGTCTATCTTTCAGAGACAGCATTTGGATGTGACGCCGAGCACGTGCACTCGGCTTCTTTGGACGACCAACGCGAGGTCTGTTCTGAGTGGACCCTGCTCTTTTAAAACGCTGGATGATCCTGGCCACTGTGCTGCAGCTCAGTTTCAGGGTGTTGGTGATTTTCTTGTAGCCTTGGCCATCTTCATGTAGCGCAACAATTCATCTTTTAAGATCCTCAGAGAGTTCTTTGCCATGAGGTGCCATGTTGGAACTTTCAGTGACCAGTATGAGAGAGTGTGAGAGCTGTGCTACAAAATTGAACACACCTGCTCCCTGTGCACACCTGAGGCCTAGTAACACTAATGAGTCACATGACATTTTGGAAGGGAAATGACAAGCAGTGCTCAATTTGGTCATTTACGGGTGTAGTCTCTTAGGGGTGTACTCACTTTTGTTGCTGCTGGTTTAGACATTAATGGCTGTATATTGAGTTATTTTGAGGGAAGAATAAATTTACACTGTTATATAAGCTGCACACAGACTACTTTTCATTGTTCAAAGTGTCATTGTGTCAGTGTTGTCCCATGAAAAGATATACTTAAATATCTGCAGAAACGTGAGGGGTGTACTCACTTTTGTGATACACTGTATATAAAAACTATCTATTTACCATTTAGCCTGCTGCCTCTCACCGAGGGCAACTAGCGATTGGTTCCAGAGTCGTGTGTCCAGTTGACTGCCGTCCAACACACACATTTTTATTTTCATTTATTGCATACCCAAGAGTGCTCATATAATGTATAACAAGCTTAAGGAGCAATGATCTAAGGCTATTGGGAAAATGTAAACAATACAGCTGCTTTCATCAAAAATACAAGACTCTTAAAATGGCAATACACAAGTTGTTTTTTCTTTCATGGAGTAAGTATAATAACTATGGACTAATCTGCATTTGATTGGTTCCCTTTAAACCTCACTTTCATTCTGCAGTTCTGTCTGGCACCTGGTATAAAATACCCTGGAATAATATGGAAGCAATCATGTCCTGATAAAATATGGAAACTGGTGCATTCACAGAATCATAGATAGATGTTTGTTTCTTGAAAGATGTGAGAATTTTATTTATCGTCTCAGCAACCTTTTATCAACCCCCCCCCCAAAAACTGAATAAGCATATTTTCCAGTGTCAAAATGTAATCACTCAACTTAAACTGTATCAGGATCTAAAATATACTAAAAAGTGTGTTGACTTGATAATCTTTGACTGAGAGGATGAAAGAATAGAGGTTGAAAGGACACTAGTACTACTTCACAGCACACACAGAATTCTGCCCACACAAATGCATTCAGTTCAGCCTCTATGTTCATCTAGTCTTAGCTCACCTTGCCTCCCATTCTCCTTTTATTTTCCTCTCTTGCTCCCCCTGCACTTAGACATGGAACACACACACACACACACACACACACACCAACAACACAAATAGGTGGGAGGCTGTGAAGCTTTCTGAGTGTATTACACAGACCATTAGGCTTGTTGAATGGAGGGACACTGGAATGGGAGCTAACAATGGACTAAATGACAGAGGCTGGAGAAAGACTGAAAGTTTAGTAACCCAGATGTAGCAGGGACATAAAGCACATCAGCCCACTCACCTGTACCATACAAACAAACACATTCAGTACACACACAAGTGCAGGCATAGACAAATCCATTCACCAAAACTTTTACAGGTAGACAAAAACAGAGAGTATAAAAATGATGTGCACAAACACACAGCAAAGCACAGGAAACAAGAGCTGCAGAATAAAAAAGCGCCCAAACATACGGAGTGACAGACGGTAAAACAAATAAGTGAGGGAGAGAAGAGACACAAAACTCCCACACACACTGACAAACTGAGACCTGAGAGTGACAAGATAACAAACACATCTATGATGATCACCTCAGGGAGTGTGAAGTAGGCTAATAAATTTCCATTAATCACACCTTTGAAAAAACATACACTACTTAGAGCTATCTGTTAATCTATCCCTCACGCTCTGAGAGAATGGCGCTTGATGATGAAAACAAGTTTTAGAGAGTGAAACAGAAGGGCTCTCGGAGACTCCGAGAGCCCTTCTGTTTACTTCTAAAACTTGTTTTCATCATCAAGCGCCATTCTCTCAGAGCGTGAGGGATAGATTAACAGATAGCTCTAAGTAGTGTATGTTTTTTCAAAGGTGTGATTAATGGAAATTTATTAGCCTACTTCACACTCCCTGAGGTGATCATCATAGATGTGTTTTGTTATCTTGTCACTTCAGGTCTCAGTTTGTCAGTGTGTGTGGGAGTTTTGTGTCTCTTCTCTCCCTCACTTATTTGTTTTACCGTCTGTCACTCGCGTATGTTTGGGCGCTCTTTTATTCTGCAGCTCTTGTTTCCTGTGCTTTGCTGTGTGTTTGTGCACATCATTTTTATACTCTCTGTTTTTGTCTACCTGTAAAAGTTTTGGTGAATGGATTTGTCTATGCCTGCACTTGTGTGTGTACTGAATGTGTTTGTTTGTATGGTACAGGTGAGTGGGCTGCATTGCTTTATGTCCCTGCTACATCTGGGTTACTAAACTTTCAAGTCTTTCTCCAGCCTCTGTCATTTAGTCCATTGTTAGCTCCCATTCCAGTGTCCCTCCATTCAACAAGCCTAATGGTCTGTGTAATACACTCAGAAAGCTTCACAGCCTCCCACCTATTTGTGTTGTTGGTGTGTGTGTGTGTGTGTGTGTGTGTTCCATGTCTAAGTGCAGGGGGAGCAAGAGAGGAAAATAAAAGGAGAATGGGAGGCAAGGTGAGCTAAGACTAGATGAACATAGAGGCTGAACTGAATGCATTTGTGTGGGCAGAATTCTGTGTGTGCTGTGAAGTAGTACTAGTGTCCTTTCAACCTCTATTCTTTCATCCTCTCAGTCAAAGATTATCAAGTCAACACACTTTTTAGTATATTTTAGATCCTGATACAGTTTAAGTTGAGTGATTACATTTTGACACTGGAAAATATGCTTATTCAGTTTTTGGGGGGGGGGTTGATAAAAGGTTGCTGAGACGATAAATAAAATTCTCACATCTTTCAAGAAACAAACATCTATCTATGATTCTGTGAATGCACCAGTTTCCATATTTTATCAGGACATGATTGCTTCCATATTATTCCAGGGTATTTTATACCAGGTGCCAGACAGAACTGCAGAATGAAAGTGAGGTTTAAAGGGAACCAATCAAATGCAGATTAGTCCATAGTTATTATACTTACTCCATGAAAGAAAAAACAACTTGTGTATTGCCATTTTAAGAGTCTTGTATTTTTGATGAAAGCAGCTGTATTGTTTACATTTTCCCAATAGCCTTAGATCATTGCTCCTTAAGCTTGTTATACATTATATGAGCACTCTTGGGTATGCAATAAATGAAAATAAAAATGTGTGTGTTGGACGGCAGTCAACTGGACACACGACTCTGGAACCAATCGCTGAGTTGCCCTCGGTGAGAGGCAGCAGGCTAAATGGTAAATAGATAGTTTTTATATACAGTGTATCACAAAAGTGAGTACACCCCTCATGTTTCTGCAGATATTTAAGTATATCTTTTCATGGGACAACACTGACACAATGATGAAAGTAGTCTGTGTGTAGCTTATATAACAGTGTAAATTTATTCTTCCCTCAAAATAACTCAATATACAGCCATTAATGTCTAAACCAGCAGCAACAAAAGTGAGTACACCCCTAAGAGACTACACCCGTAAATGACCAAATTGAGCACTGCTTGTCATTTCCCTTCCAAAATGTCATGTGACTCATTAGTGTTACTAGGCCTCAGGTGTGCACAGGGAGCAGGTGTGTTCAATTTTGTAGCACAGCTCTCACACTCTCTCATACTGGTCACTGAAAGTTCCAACATGGCACCTCATGGCAAAGAACTCTCTGAGGATCTTAAAAGATGAATTGTTGCGCTACATGAAGATGGCCAAGGCTACAAGAAAATCACCAACACCCTGAAACTGAGCTGCAGCACAGTGGCCAGGATCATCCAGCGTTTTAAAAGAGCAGGGTCCACTCAGAACAGACCTCGCGTTGGTCGTCCAAAGAAGCCGAGTGCACGTGCTCGGCGTCACATCCAAATGCTGTCTCTGAAAGATAGACGCAGGAGTGCTGTCAGCATTGCTGCAGAGGTTGGAGAGGTGGGGGGTCAGCCTGTCAGTGCTCAGACCATACGCCGCACACTACATCAAATTGGTCTGCATGGCTGTCACCCCAGAAGGAAGCCTCTTCTGAAGTCTGTACACAAGAAAGCCCGCAAACAGTTTGCTGAAGACATGTCAACAAAGGACATGGATTACTGGTAACCATGTCCTATGGTCTGAGGAGACCAAGATTAATTTGTTTGGTTCAGATGGTCTCAAGCAATGGCCTGCCAAGATACTAACAATACGTAACTGAACGAGTAGAATTAACATAACAC